>OMKY01060313.1:0-18367 GCA_900302395.1 Bregmaceros cantori | reverse complement strand
AAAATATGTACAGTGTCAAATAGTGACGGCCAGAAATCACGATTGACGATCAAATCGGAAATCAGCTCACCCCTATTCCTAAGGACTTGGAGGTGCACCCAATGAGGACTTTTCTCGCCCACAACAGGACCGGAACCCGAGAATCTCCTCATGCCAAGATTGTCTAAGAAAAAAGGTTGTCAAAAAATAAAAAAAGCTGTGTCTCATCTAGAGTACTTAGGGGGCTGTTCAGACTTCTGCCCTAAAAAAAGTCCCAAACTCTGGCTACTGTATGCGCTAACCGACCGCCATGTTGCCTACAGAGCAGAAATGGAATGACGTTGACGTTGTGGACGAGGGCACATACATGTCAGATCCACTGATGTGCTGCAGGCTGTCTCTCTGCTAGTCAGCTCATTGGCGACAACGTCAGTAGCACTACGTGCCAAAGCGCCACAAAGTCATTCCCTGGATTGTGCAAAACGGAGCTGTTCGATTTGAGACTAAACCACAACAGAGTGCACGGAGGAACGAAGTGCACAAGATGTTTCCGCAGGCTCCTCGGCATCTCGCATTGAGAACATCACCAATGAAGAAGTGAAAGCCAGAATAAAACAAGCCATTGGACCATATGAAGATCTACTATCCACTGTCAAACAAAAACTAAAAATGGTACGGACATGTCACGAGATCCCAAGGACTCTCAAAAACAATCCTATAGGGCACAGGGCCAGGTGGAAGGAGGAGAGGAAGACAGAGAAAGCCGTGGGAAGATCCAAGAGTGGACAAGCTGCAGGCTGAGTGACACCATACGAGTGGCCAAGAACAGAGAGAGATGGAGAGAGCTGGTTGCAAAGTCTTCAGTGACTACAGGAGTGACGATGATGATCAAGCGCTCAGCAGTTTGGCACACTGTTTATGTTCTACGGGCTCAGAAACATCACCGTGTTTACTGTAAACAACGACGACGGCCATCAGCTGTTGCTACTCTGCGCACATGATGTAGAGGCAGTAGCCGCGCCACCGCTGCTGCTGCTCCCGCCCGTCGCGCTAGTGGTGTAAGTGTTCTTGCGCGAGTACTTGAGCGCGCTGAACGAGACCCTGATGCGCTCGGCCGCGCGCTCGCTGCGGCAGATGAGGGTGTTTCGCACGTGCTCGCGGAAGTCCTCGGAGATGAAGTAGTACACGAAGGGGTCGATGCAGCTGTTGAGGCTGGCCAGGCACAGCGCGGCGATGTAGAAGCCGTAGCCGTTGTTGGTGCGCCCAGCTAGCAGCAGGGAGTAGTGGACCAGCAGCATGATGTTGCTGGGCGTGAAGCACAGCAGGAACATCACCAGCACCTGTGAGGAGCAACAACATCACGTCAGGAAGAATCAGTGTTCAATGAACACAGAAATAGAGGTGCACCGAGCCAATCCTCAGATGGTGAGGTCAGACTGTTTTCCAAGGATCGGGACTCAGGACTGGGTTGGGGAACCAAATTACTTTTTTTATTTTGACTACTATTGAAATTGACAGCGCCAGATAGTTTGGGTACTACCAATTTTTGCGGGATCAGAACTCTGTATTGGGACTCGGTATTGTGGATTGGAAGGAGGGAAGAAAAAAATCAAGTCAAGATCCATGCATCCTATTATCCTTAGTGTCCATTCAGGAAGTATCCATATGGTAGTTCTACAACAGTGCTATATATGGTCTCCACAATCTTGCCAAGTCGTTAGGCTTGTCCTTTGCTATATGCATTAGTCTTTTCAGACCCAGAAATTCAGATAGTCCGTTCGTCCACACGCCCCAGCGTGGGAGCCTCCCTATTTTTCCAGGAGAGTGTGATGGCCCTTCTGGCTTGAAGAAGCACAAAGCTCAAAAGTTTAGTCTGACTCACAGAAATCATCGGAGTATATTTGCAAGCACACAGAGTTAGGGGCTCTCGGTGCCCATAACGTTGAACTTATCAGACAGTCTCAGCAACACTTCTTTCCAAAAACTGCATACTTTTGGACAATGGCACAAACAATGAAATAGTATACTCTTTTCAGTCAAACATGTAGTACATATGCCTGGCATATTGGCAGATATTGAGCTGGTGTTAGCCCTCATCAGCCATTTATATCGCAATAATCACATAAATATTCAAACTCCGATATCTCACTTACGATAATGATCAGCACCACAGCCTTGCGCCGCATCTTGGCGATGTCGGGGTTGGCCATGGAGCTCCGCAGGACTTTGAGCATGCGCACGTAAGCCACCACACACACAGTGGTGGGCACCAGGAAGCCCACCACGCCCATGGTCAGGAAGTAGCCGGCCGCCAGGTCACGCTGGCTGGGTCGCGTCACATCGTGGCATGTCACACCGTTCATGTTGGACAGCTTCATCTGTTGGTAAAGGCACTTTAGTCACACAAACGTAGCAAATACCAAATGCACGGTGGTCCTGGGTTCGAATCCCAGCCCAGGTCCTTTGTGTGGAGGGTTCATCCTCTCCCTGTGTCTGCGTGGGTTTCCTCCAGGCACTCCAGTTTCACCCACCACCAAAAAGCATGTTCTAGTTCACCTGCAACGCACTGGCTCAGAGTCTGGAGTTGGCCCCACACACTGCCACCGCTCCACAGGGATGGGTTAAATATGGAGGAAGAATTTAAGTTTGATCATCCTCACTCCTCCAGTCTTGCTGACCGTTGAGGCGCCACTAAAGACTAGCCAGCTATCTCCATCTCTCTCTGAATTTGGCCACTCACATGGTGTCACTCAGCCTTCAACTTGTCCACTCTTGGATGTTATCTTCCCATCACTTTCTCAGTCTTCCTCTCCTCCTTCCACCTGGCTCTGTGCCTTGAAGGATTGTTTTTGAGAGTCCTTGGGATCTTGTGACATGTCTGTACCATTTTAGTTTCTTGAATGTGGTTACTAGATCTTCATATGGTCCAAAGGCTTGTTTTATTCTGGTTTTCACTTCTTTGTTGGTGATGTACAAGATGCCGAGGAAAACTGAGAAAACATCTCCTCTCCGAAAAATTTTACTTTAACATGTAAATAAATATATAGTATCTTACAGTGCCTTGGGCAGGGACACTGACTGGATAAGGTTAACTATAACATGCTTTGGGCACCAGAGTGCCCAAAGGAAATCCACGCAGATAGACAGACAGACAGAGATCCTGTAATCCACACAGAAAGGACCTGCGCTGGAATTCGAACCCAGGACCTTCTTGCTGTGAGGCAAGAGTGCTAACCACAGCACTGTGAATAACCAGTGGGGATTGTACAAGCTCTTCATCTGATTCCATCTATTCAAATGTTTGGTTAGAAGTTAATTGGCAAGAAGTCAACGCGTGCCAGATCTTGTAAACCACTCGTTGTCAGAGCGGCGAGGAACTCCACACGGACTTGTCTCAACAAGATCAAGTTGCTGGTTGCATTCAGTGCGACAGCCAGCAATTATTGTGCGGCAAACGAGAGGTCAAAATCTGTCCTTTAAGGGGTGGGCGGGGAGCCGTGGCAGAGTGGTTATAGAGTGCGCCCCCAGATCATATGTCGAGCAGTGCCGCAGGTTTTCATCTCCTCTTCGGCTTTTCTGCAATGTCTCTCCGACTCTTTATCCCAGTTTCTGAGCTAATCCTATTACTATCTCTCTCTCAATAAAGAATGAAGAACGGCACTTGCACCCAAACAATTTTAAATAAAACATTAAATTAAAATGTAAAAATGAAAAAATCTGTCATTTAAAAATATGTAATTTTAGTGAGACCCATACATGTTTCGGAGACAATTATTGAAGAATGAAAACCGGTAAATAAGCGTTTTTCTGAAGTTTCCTTTACTATGCGTTTTATTTACAAGGACACAGAACTTAATTTTCTATGGGTCTTGAAAAAAAACACTCAAATGTTGAAAAAACAGGGGTGTGCAGAATTTGAGAAGGCCTGGCAAAGAATGATAAGAAATTGACACCAAATATATCCATCGTTTCAAATGTTATTGCATTAACATCCAAGCATCTGCTGCAAAAAGTTTTCCCTAATCAAGAAAACATGATTTGCTTGGTATTGTGACGTACCGTCTGGTCATAAAGGTAGAGTGGTGTGGTAGCCAGCCACACCACCACCCAGATGGCGACGGCCACGCCCACGCTAGCAGCGTTGCTCTTGTGTTTCTGCCGCTGGGCGAGCGGGTGGGCCACGGCCCAGTAGCGCTGGACGCTGATACAGGCGATGAACGCTACCGAGCAGTACATGTTGGCATAGAAGAAGGCCACCAGAACCTGGAGAAAAGAAAGAAAGAAAAAAAAAGTTATGCTGTTATGGACCAAACTAACATTTGACCATCTTGAATTCAGCCACTTTGCAAGCTGGCCTCACATCTCAAATCTGGTCATGAACCTACCCTAGAACATTAACACACTGAATCTGGGACAAATCCATTAATCCGTTCAAAAGTCCATTTGTTCAAAAACAAAAACAAAGTGAGAATAGGGCTGTTGCACGGTGACGTCGAGGCTTGGCGGCAGCAGACATTTTGGTGGTATCACGTACAGTGAAGTATATGTATGATGTACGGTTAAGTGGTATACCTTGCCACTTCACGTCGATAATCAATAATAGAAGACTTAAAACGGACAATGTTACGAAAATATCGCTCTCTGCCCGTTTGTCTGACCGCAATGATACCACCATAATGTCTGCCGCCGTCAACAATCAACAAAAAGTAAAAAGTACTTACATTTATATCTATTGGCCGTGGTCGTTCGCCATCGTCTCCCGCCGTGCCATGTTTTTGTAGTTTAGATCATTTTTAATGGGTCTCACAATGCATTATGGGTTACTTATATTGCTTGGTCTAGTGCAGCTATTCCAAACCGGGGGCCTTATCCTGCCACAAGAGGGGAGTAAAGCATCTTATAAGCCCAATGCAGCTAGCCGTCAGCTAGATGGTTTAAGTGAGTTTTCGAATAGATAAAACATTGACCTTGATGGCGTTGTTAACTGCCATTAATAGATACACATTTGTTCACCAATTTAAAGATATAGAATGCAGTTTTTCACAGTATTCCAAATGCTGCTACTATGTTATTTTGTGGTTCAATTAATTATTTTACAAAAAGATCACATGAGATATTGAAATGTTGAAGTCTTCAACAGCATAATTTATGTATAGATTGTATTACATGTGCACCATAAACAATGGAGTAAATGCTTTTGGTTGATGATAGAGATTTGTTTTTTTAGGGGTCCGCGAGTTGCTTTGGGCTGGGAAAGGGGGTCCTTGGGATGAAAAAGGTTGGGAACCCCTGGTCTAGGGTACATCGATACTCACTTTGCATTGTGGGATACTTTGAGTGCACTATAAACTGTACATGGAGTATTTGGACACCCCTACGAAATGGCGTGCAGCCGTGCACCCTCATATAGTGCACTATATAGGGAATAGGGAGCGATTTTGGACTCTGCCACTGTTTTGGGTCAGACAGGGTCAGTGCAAGCAGTACATGGTGAACTGTCAGATAATTTTCCACTCACAACTTAACATGTTGTAAATATTTAGAGAACCACACGGTCACCTCCCCTAGTTTGGAATCCAAGCAGAGGATAACGTTAACCAGCTCTGGAATCTTGAGATGTGGCCAAACCTATGTCTCTTTTTTTTTCATTTTTCCATCTTTAGTGGATACGATTAGTGAGAAACTTGGCCAAAGAGATTCGGGGTAGACATCACAGACAAGCCGTCGAGGGTAGGAGAACTGACGGCACTACGGACACTGCGAAGAAACCACAGTGCTTACTATGAATGGGGGCGCGTTAGGTGCAGCGTCTTTAATCAGTCCGCCAACCGCCAGACGCCTCAACCTATTTCTAGATAATACTTCCCGTGGTCTCTGTGTGACTGGAGTGTGTATTGTCGAGTATATTGCATCTGCGGAAATTTGGTTAATTATCTTTTAATTAAATTGAGCAAGTAACCCATTTTATTTTACTGGGAACGAAAATCACAGAAGATGGAAAATGTGAAGAAGAAATCGAGAATTGGCATTGCAAAATCAGCCTTCTGCAAAATCAACAAAATTCTAGTCAACATGCAGGTTCCCTTACTAACAATAATAAATACTTGCTCACTTGCTAGCCGTTACATCTGGTACACATTCACATATGGTAGCGAAACATGGACCATTTCAAAATCAATAAAAGATTGAATACAGGCCTTTGAAATCTGGTGCAGATTCCGAAGCATTAGTATGAGAAATACACAACACAACGCTCTGCTGATGGCACTACGCAGTGAGGCTTCTATTAGGGTGAGGAAAGGAGAGATCCCAAGTCGCAGTGCGGCATGTCAGCGCTGCACGGTGAACTGCGACATAGTGCACATAAAATTGTCCCGCAAGCCGATTATTTCCACAGTTATGGTAGCCAACTTTCACTTGCCGCGCAGACCTTACTGGCCAACCACGCATTGAAAGTCTTCTCCACCAATACTGTTGTTGCAACTGCTGAATTCATCTTTTCCAAAATGAGTGAATAGCCTTTGCTGGCCTATGGAGGTCCGGACGTCCCTAGGCTGCTAAGGAGATTTCTCCCTCGATTTGAGCCCTAACCCTTAATACATATTAATCTTCATCTGAATGCGCAAGCGAAAGGGCTAGGGATAAGGAGTAGTTTTGGGACGGGGCCTTAGAACTTTTTCAGTTTACCTTGCAGAGCGGCTCGCCGTACGTCCAGTCGTTGCCCTTGAGGTGGTAGGAGATTTTCAGCGGCAGCCACACCACAAACAGTAGGTCGCACAGAGCCAGGTTGGCCATGAATATGGAAGACGGGTTCCTCTTTTTGGTGCGGAACACGAAGACCCAGAGAGCCAGGCTGTTGGCAGGGAGCCCCACCACGAACACCTGAGGTCAAAGGTCAATTGACTCATGGTTATTTTCATTATTCAACATATATCAGGGATACAACTAGGGCTGTATGACTTTGCTCAGAAATAAAATCACAATTGTTATATCTGAAACCACGATTTCAGATTCTATTCAGATTTCTTGAGAAAAAATAACACATCAAAATGTTTGGGCATTTGATTTATATGATTATACATTTATGAATATATAAATTTCATGAATGATATTAAACATAACAAAATACATCAAACACCAAATATCCAATTACATTTCACAAAGCAACAAGCAAAATCACAGAAAGGCAGTTTAGGTAGAGGTTTGTGTATTTGATAAACTAAAATCGAAATTACTTCTGTAAAGCGCCTCAAGGCAACTTTGGTTGATGCCGATTTTGGCGCCATTCTAAAAATTGTTGATTTGAGTTGACTCCTCGTGTCGCTGTGCTGAATGAATGAAATGAATACAATACATTCATTTAAAGGATAAGCATGTACAGTAATACCAGAACTCATCATCAGTCCATGAACGGCAACAGCTGTGTTCCAGTCCCCAAAGTGCACACCAGGTCATTCACTTTGTGCACTACACACTCCATGGTGTCCAAGTGTTGTTAGCAGAGAAGTGCTGTACGAAATGGAATAGTCTGTGGCGAACTAAACAGAAATAGCGGTATATCCCACTGCCCCTTCCGCGGGGATGACTAAAGGCCGAAAGGTGCTGAAAGGCGCAGAAAGTGCGCGTTTAGCTTTATCCGATTTGCTTCAAAATCAGTAGCACACAGGCCACTTACATGCCTGTGCGAACGTTGACACCAATTAACTTACGTATACGGGGAGCTATGATTTAAAAAAAAAAATCATTTTTAAGCCTTTCAGAATGTTTACATTTCTAATTATTATTATCATCAATACCCCCCAAGAAGGCACCTCTTAGTTGCTCTGTTTCTTAGTTGCACCGTCAAAATTGACGTGCAGATGCCCACATGCCTGTGCAAACTTTGACACCAATCAAGTCATGTATTTGGGGAGTTATGGATTTGTACATTTTTAAGCCTTTCAACCTTTAGTCATTCCCTCTTCCGCCACAATGTCCATGAAGTGTCAATCGTCGTGCACTTTGAATTTTGGCCGTTTAGAGTGCCCCATCCGCGTACTTGCGGCGCACTTCATTTTGTTACTTTTGAATTGGAACAGAGCCCAGATTTAGCTGTGCTATTTTCCAGTCCTCCATCAGGGGGAGGGTTAGTGGAGATAGCAAACTCGTAGAATATTTTCTACGAAACTATTAAGAGCCCAAATAAAATCAAGGTGAATTATTTGTTCAACAATAAAACTCTTAAGAGCCTGAAATGGTAAAGTCTTTAAAAGCCTAAGAAGAAAACCCTCTTTACAGCTGGAGGCAAGGCACATATTTTGGAAACCATTCAAGTTTCCAGAATAGGAACCTGAAGGCTACGGGAACAGACTGCAAATTAACTCCCTGCAGTCTGTGGTCACGGGAGACAGGTGACGGTAGACAGGTGAAGGACGACAACAACAGCTTCTTCCCATGCTTTGTGATGCTACTGAACCCGGGGATACTGGGCGGTAATGGTCATTTTACTAGACACTATACGAACCCAACTGACTCTACTCTATAACGTATGTGCATGTACTGCTGTCATGTAGGGCTGCAACGAGTAATCGACTAACCGTTGACTAATCGATTATGAAATTAATCGGCAACTAATTTAATAATCGATAATCGCCAAGGACTTTAATCATTGTTATTGTCTGCAGTTTTGTGTTGAACCTGCCCTCTAGTGATCCAGGCAAATTAGATATGAATTATTTGTTTCTGAAAATATTAAATGGATATAATTGAAAAAAATCATGAATATGATTAAAACCATCAAAGTGTCAGAGAAAGTAACTCAATTGTTGGTACATTTTCTGCTTACAATAGACCTTCATTGACAATATTTCAAGTTGACAAGATGGATTTCATGTTATTGTTGCTTGCTGTGAATGTTTTGGGATTTTTTTCCTGAAAAAAAAATAAATAAATAAAAATTCGAACCAATTCATCGACTCATCGTTTTAATAATCGGCAACTAATCGACTATTAAAATAATCGTTTGTTGCAGCCATACTGTCATGTATATTGAAATAAACTGAATATTGAATAATGTCACCCACCGTGATGTAGATGATGGGGAAGAACACAGTCGTCAGTCGACTCTCCAGCACGGCCTTACCCACGTTGCTCACTTTCACGGTGTTGTCAGAGTTCTCTTCGCCCCAGAAACCCTTCAGGTTTGTCTCTGAAACATTAAAGCCACCGTCACACCTTAACCAGTTGATGTTGGCATGGGTCAGTAGTGGACATGATTGTTTTGCGTATCACAGAGCATATTCTTATTATTCGTGTATATTGTGTAGAGCTGCAACCGATCAATCGATGATAATTGATTATTGAAATAATCGCCAACTAATTTGATAAAAATCGATTAATCGGCAGTGATTAATCGTTTCAAAGTTTGGCCTATTCTCCGCTCAAACGTGTTGAATATATGTTGTTCCTAATGCAGTTTTTTCAAGTGTCAAGGCCCCAATACAATAAGGATAACACGTGAGCTTGCATGAAAGTCCAATATGTTATAATTTAGCCTGTAAGAGTAGGCTCTTTCATGCCATTACTATAATATGGAGATAGCGAAACAGCAAAAAGTTTGTAATATTAACATTGCAAACTTTTAATAATGTTTCATAATCATAATTAATGCTAATAATCCTTCCGATTTCAAAGGAAAAATTAACCGATTAATTGCCAGTAAAAATAGCTGATTAATCGATTATCAAAATAATCGTTAGTTAGAGCCCTAATATTGTGTATATGGTGTATATTATGTGCAGAGTATCATGTTGTGTATATTTCTAGTGTATATTGTGTTAATGGTGTATATTATGTGTAGAGTATCATGGGGTGTGGATTAGCTCTAGTGTATATTGTGAATAGTGTGTATATTATGGGTAGGGTATGACATGTTGTGCATTACCCCTTGCCTTTTTACATGTTGTGCATTTGTTTCCATGTCTAACACCGTTACCAAGAAAAAATCCTAGGCTGTGATGCTGTTATCATTGACAATGGAAATAATTCTGATTCTGATTAACGCAGCCTGTGTTGTAATTCTACACACTACCTCTGGAGTCTGGACATGGATGAAAAATACATGAACAAAAAAAATAATAAAATAAATATCACACACTATGCAGTCAGCAACGACTCCATAGTGCATATTTCTAGTTATGAAATGCATTGCGGTTCTGTGGTAGTTATTTATGTCTTTATAATACCAATTACCAATGTTCCTCTGGTGTTCCTCCAGTCCTCAGTCTTTTATGTTGTTGCCTTTCATCGTCGCACATGTTTTCGATTGTTCTCTACTCAGTCACCATCATAAATCTATTACGTCCTTTTTCAGAGTTCTCTGTTTGTTTGGGCATCGACTACAGCTCTTTTCACATTGTAGATAGTGTGGGTGTTCCCTCAGCACTGGGCATAAAGCAGATCGATTCACTGCAAATGCGGCTTCTTTCTGCAAATGCGGCTTCTTTCTAATGACTAGGGGTGTAAATCACATCTATCATGGCGATACGATTCAGTATCGATTTCCTGACCCAGCGATTCGATTTTTTCCGATACTCATGAATTCACCACGATACGATTTTTTTTTAACCTGACAGGGGAGTGGAATTATGTCCAGGAGCAAATGGATAAAAACAGGCCAGAAAAAAGACCGATACTCGTGCGGACGCATCGATACATTGCATCGTCAGCTGTTTTATCGATATTATTTACACCCCTACTAATGACACTTTGAGATAATGGTGTGTGTGTGTCTAGAATTGTGTTGTTTTTGTTTTTAAGATATGTGTGACAAATCGGTGGACTGGGATTTGGAGACCAATGCCAAAGATAATTGCTATTTACTCATTCAGCACAGCATGCAAGGCTACTGTTATGGTTATTAGGATGATGGGACAGCGTGTGAGATTTATTATAGGGCTGTTCCATGCAACGTCGGATATTTGGTGGTATCATTATCACGTACGGTGAAGTGTACACCGTACACTTCACAGTTGGTATTAGTTCCACTTCACATCCATTAGTTAGGGGCAAATACAACAACGTAATTAGGCTGCCAACTGTAGGCAATTGATAGCATATTACCATGGATGAATCAATAAAGACTTTTAAACGGACAATGTTAAACAAATATGGCTCACTACTTGTTCGCCTGACTGGGATGATACCAACAAAATGTCTGCCACTGCCAAGCTGTGAGGTCACCGTGCAACAGCCCTATTATGGAGCTGTTGGTGTAGGATGTAGGAATGATAGTGTATGTGTAATCGATTTGAAAATCGGATTAGTTTGTTCAGAGGATTTTTGAAAGTGTGAAATCGTCAAATCGGATTGCCTTTTTAACATTGAGAATAATGATTTTACTGGTTGGTTTTCAAGTTATATGGGTGAATAACATATATATAAATTTATAATTGTATTAATCCTAAGCCAAAGGTTGAGGTGTATCTACTTAATTCCAAAAGTGGACAACATTTGCAAAGTTTGAAATATGAAACTTCTAGTTTTGATATATTTTGTCCTATTTTTTTCGTCAAGAAATCGGAAACAAATCGAAAATCGGGATTTCAAAGACACAAATCGGTATTTCATTTTTTGGTAAAATCGTACAGCCCTACTCTCATCACGTGAATGAAGGGAATCCTAGCAATATGCAAGCAGTTGGTGGAATGATCGTTGTTGAATGATCGTAAGGCAACGACGGTTGAATTTAGGGAAATTCTGTTAAAGTGTACTCACCGTCAGCAACACACGTTGTTATCAGTGAGAGGAACAGATAGGCGGACAACACGGCAACACAACACACGCACTTCATAGCGCACTGGAGTTTAGCGAACGCTGCTGGTTCCGCGGTCAGGTGGTAAGGTGTGTCTACCGGTAACAGCCGCGGTACACTGAGGTGTGTCCACCTTTACTAGTTTTGTGTTTTCAACGTGTGACGTCACTACGTAAGGTGACGCCCCCCTGGGTGCGGTCTCCCGCACGCATACACACATGCACACACACACACACACACACACACAAACGCACGCACGATCTCCCTCTATCCCCCACCCTCTCTCTCTCTCTCGCTCGCTCTCCTTCTCTCTATTTCGTCCTCTTTCACTCTCTCTATCGCAACCTCTCTCTTTCGCCCCGTCTTTCAATCGCGCTCTAACCCCCTCTTTATCTCTCCCCCCGACTTTCCTCCCCCTCTCTCTACGAATTCCCGCTCTCCCTCTCCATCCGTACCCCTTTTCCACCCCCATCGCTATCCTCTTTCTCCCCTCTCTCTCTCTCTCTCTCTCTCTCTCTCTCTCTCTCTCTCTCTCTCTCTCTCTCTCTCTCTCTCTCTCTCTCTCTCTATTTAACTGTTTCAGCGTCAAACATTTGGGGCAATGGTTTTATATATGACAATATAGTGCCATGTCTTACGACAAAAACAAGCTGAAATTGGACAAAATTAAACTCTAGTTTACAATTTTGGCAAAGTATAAAAAGTGTTATGGACTTCTATGCTCTATATTTTGAAACTTTTTAAAATCCCAACCCTCATGACACAATCCAACATGCGAAATAAAAATCATAAAAATAACTGAAGAATATATATTTTTATAAACTTTATTGAAAGAAAAAAGGTGCACAATTCATTTAATTTCAAAACGTAATTCACTTTATGTATGCAAATCTCTCTCTCTCCCCCTCTCTCGCACTCACACACACACACACACACACACACACACACACACACATTTGGCAAAACCAAAATGCACTAATCTTTGTGTTTTAGCTAACAAGCTAACCAGCTAGCCAGTGTAGTTATTGTAATAGCGTTTTAAGGTAACTTCTACATTGCTTTGTGTCTCACACATCTCAGGGGAACATGTTAAAGGCATACTATGTCATTTTATGCATTTGGGCAATTTTGACGCAAAGAACTAGATACATATTAAACACATCTATAAGCAAATTTGGAAAATAAAATGTTGCATAGAAATAAAAAATATTTAATTATTAATGATAATTATTAGCCTTATCACCGATCTCCATCACTTCATAATCAACCAATCATAATTTGTGGTGTGTCACCTCCAACCAATCACAGTGAATTCTTAGAACTGTGGGTAAATGAGTTTAGTCACTGTCAGAACTGGAATTGTACATAGTATACCTTTAACTGTACAATACAAACAAGAATGCCATTATAAACTAAATGAATGCAGAATTATGTGCCAACAACAATATAAACAATGATTATAAGCTATCTAGCTGACTTGGAATTGAACATATAATTTTCTAATCTAGTTCCTTCTCACTTTAATCAATCCCATTATGTCTGAATTTGTAGTTGCAGCCTCTCTGAGTGTTCTCCGATCTTTTCAACTACAATCAGAACATTCTTGAAACACATGTTTGCTTTCACCACGTGTTTTAAATGTTTGAAACTGTGAAAAATCCAGACATTTAATTATTTTGTTGGAATAACTCCCTTGCAATTAAATGTAAATTGGAAAATATTAAAGAGCAACCAGTAGCTACCTTGAGAATTTCAAGGTAGTAGGCTTGCGCAATATAACAATAATATTGTATATCGTGATATTTCAAAATATTGTCAGTGCCATACATAATATCATGGTTATCGTCGGAAGGTCTTTGAAAGCTTGTGTACAACAAGAACAACTCTTGTCATTTTTTTACCGAGGAGGCAATCGACAGTCCGGGAGTGATAATTTACTAGCCCGCCATTACTGCATGATTTATATTTTATACATAATTCAATATTAAACTAAACAAACGTGTGCCGTTTATTGTCTTGAAAGAAGTTTCATAGTAGATTAATACAGTATTTAAAACAAGTCACAAATGTCCTTCTCAGGCAAATCATCGAGCACTGCTACCATCAAACGGCCACCGAATACACTTAGCATCATATCTGATTTTTTTTGGGGATATTATTATATTACATCATGATAGGAACACGTGGATATCGCCCAGCCATAGAAGGTAGCCTAATAAACTGGCTCCAATTTTACAATTTATTGGTTAAAACACCAAAAGATTGTCCTTAGATTAAGCAGGGGCGGACCTAGTCATTTTGGGGGCTCTAGACACAATATAGAGACGTGGTATCATTCTTGAAACACACACATAAACCAAAAACCCACCCCAAATATAATTGCTTCAAATTGAGATTAAAGAAACACAATAAACTAATTGGGCACTGCTACTACCAATTAAACACAAGGGTCTTAAATCTCTATTTCCCACGGGAACAATTTGTGCACATTGTTTTGTATGTCCAGCCAGCCGGATACCTTACAGAATATTTTCCCTAAATGTGCCTTCATTTTTTTTATCAAAACCTTCACAGAAAGTTCACAAGTTATGTTCTTAAATACTACAAATAATAACAATAACAACAAATAAAAACAATACAAAATTACGAACAAACATATAGAGTACAATACCTTCTGATACTGTTAAGTGTCAATACAATTTGGTCGCTATCTCAGTAGATGTAGTTGGGCTTGTCGGGGGCATTCAGACATTCTTTACATCGTTCATATTTAATATTGTTTTCTGAAATTTTGTTGATCGAATCAAAGCACTGAAACCTTCATACTGCACCCACGATCAACACTGTTGAGGTATCTTAAAAATCTTTGATCTGTCATGAGCAACATGAGCAGAGATACTGCATATAAGAACCTCCAATAATTGTATGAATCGTGAAGAAACACTCTCACACTCTTACACTCTTCAAAGCGCCTGTCGCTCCATTAACTTGCTTCTACAATGATGTTGATAACCAACATACTGTGTGTTGTCCGAACTGGACCAGAAAATGTAGCTTTGGAAGTGTGTGATGCGTTACTGCTTTTTATTTTTATAGCGACACATCTTCAGAGTCTTCTGCAAATAGGTGATTAGTGAAAGGAGGGAGACAGCGAAGGTGGGGAGAGCGGTGGTGATACATTAATAAAATTGTGTGTAGATGTATATTTCCCGCGCTCTGTCAGAAAAAAAAGAAAGAGAAGGGAGGAGGGGGGAGGGTCCGTCTCCCCACGCTCTTCTCACTAGCCGACGTGCCGGGAGCGAAGCCCTCGCTGCTTTCGACCCCCCTGACCTCCCTTTCAACCCTTTGACGAGGGACTGCTCGGAGTCCGAGCAGTCCCTCGTCAAAGTTTCCCACTCTGCTGCTCGCAGAGAGACTGCTTCGGGTACAGTCGGCGCTGAGCCTGACGGACTGCTTTGGCTCAAGTCTGGCGCTGGTCACATGACCTGACGGCTGACGCGGCGCAGACGAGCAGACAAAGTGACAGCGACGTGTTTTCAGGCAGCATCGTAGCCGCAGACTCTCAAAATGACGACGATCGCGTGCGGGTCTTCACTCCTACTTTACTTATTATCTGGAAGACAAATTCGCATTTGGTGTGAACACATAGGAATAGATAGTTTCATTTGATTGCCTAGTAATTATTTACATCACAGGTCGATGATTAATAAAGTCATAGTGATCTCAGCAAATGTGAATGTAAATTTGGATGACTGTTGAATATTTTGGGGATTTCACAATTGCACGGCCCTGTTGAGTTAGCCTGGCAAGCCAGAAAAATCTAGACGTTCATGCATCGCACATCCTGAAACACGCAACTTGGACTGGAGTGATCAGGGTCAATCAACGAATCAGATTTTCGGCTTCAAATCAACGAACCAATCGGAGCGCCATCAAGGCGTGCTCTACCTCAGTTCAGCAACACTGGATGTAAACAAAGAATGTGGTTCGAATCTGTGCAAATATTCTGCAACTATTCATAGCCTCTATAGTCCGGACATCGATGGAAATGAATTGCTTACATTACATTAATTATTATTTTCCAAGATTGTCACCGCGGACGGGACTTGCATATCACTTCTGCTGGTGTTTAAGCCTCAACCCTGATTAACCCAGAACGACTAGCTTCTTCTGGCTTGCCAGGCTCCTAGTGAGTGGTATTTTCAAATGTCTTGAGATTTAAAAAAATTAAATGAGTAGTTTTTTGTACTGCCGGTCAACACTTGACATTTGCGCCAGACCTTCCATCTTCATACTACCCAGAGTAGTGGTAGTGGTCTGTGGGCGGCTCTTGAGCAGAGCCCGGAAACTCGAGGAATCTGACGTAGACGAACTGCCGATCTTGTGCACACTCCCGGCGATCTCCTGCCGGCAGCACAGAAAGGCTGAAAGCTGCCGCTGGCACTGGGACGAGCCGAAGCAGTAGACCAGCGGGTCCAGGCAGCAGTTGAGGCTTCCCACGCACAGGAACACCAAATACGCCACATACGATCCGTCAGTCACTGACATGTCACCGCTGCCGCCAAACTGGTGGTAGTGGATGAGCATGGTGACGTTAGTCGGGCCGAAGCACAGCAGGAACAACACGAGAACCGTGAGTGCCATCATCAAGGCACGTTTCTTGCGCTGGGAGTTGCGGCCCAACTTCTCCGGAGCGGCCCCTAACGTCCAGATGACGCGCACGTAGCAAAACAGAGTGACCGCAGCAGGCAGCAAGAACAGCGCACAGACGACCGCTACGGAGTACACCCCGTACGTCTGCCGCACTCTGACGTACTCCGCCACGTCCGTGTGATCACCGATCATGTCATGACAGGTGGTGATGCTCCAGGAACCGTCCTTCATATGCGAGGTCTGCTGGGCGAACAAGAGTGGCACGCAAGCCACCATCGCGAGTACCCACGCCGCGGCGCAAGCCCCCGCCGCGTAGCCCGAGCGTCGCCAGCCCAGGGAGCGGATGGGGTAGACGACGGCCAGTAGGCGGTCGAGACTGACGCAGGCTATGAGCAGCACGGATGCGTACATGTTGCAGTAGAATCCGGCGGTCACTACACGGCACGCCGCCTCTCCGAACACCCAGTTGTTTCCGGTGAAGTGATAGTGGATTTTCAGCGGCAGCATCAGCGCGAGAAGCAGGTCGGCACAGGCCAGGTTCATCATGAAGATCACAGCTGGCTTGATGGGGCGCACCTACACAACCAGACACAGACATTTAAATCATTTAATATCAAACATGTATTTGAACAAAAATAGTAAAAGTAATAATAAAATACAAAACAAACAGCAAAACACAGAACATGGAGTACGAAAATCATTCTGTGACGTAGAATATATTGAAAAAATAATTTAGCCAGATTGGTATAATTTTCCCTCCAAACTTGGTATAGTTCCATTGCTAACGGTGTGTTTCCACCGGATTTGGTGATCCCTTGTTTTGCCGGCGAAAGTCCCAAAAATACAATGTAAGTGGACGAGAGGAGACGCGGCATGGACTCACTGGCCGCGTGACTCTGTGGCCACACAGCTGTCATTCGCCGCCGACAGGCGCGGGCGGTGGACCGCGAGAGATGAAGTAATCTGTTCGTACCTT
Organism: Bregmaceros cantori; assembly: GCA_900302395.1. Taxonomy (NCBI): domain Eukaryota; kingdom Metazoa; phylum Chordata; class Actinopteri; order Gadiformes; family Bregmacerotidae; genus Bregmaceros; species Bregmaceros cantori. The sequence goes on along the minus strand of OMKY01060313.1, from coordinate 968 downwards.
CTATGCGTTGTCACCTCCATACCTACATGCATCTTTTATGTTAAAGTGTGCAACAGAGAATATGTCCTCCAGGAAAGATTGGCGCCCAAGCAGAAATAATAATTGTGTTGCCTTTGCCGTGGACACGTACATATCTTTGCATAATTGCGACCCAGTTTCATTTCCCGGCATCGCCAGACATTCCCAGAGCCTCCCCTATTTGTCCCTGTGCGCAGAACTCGATGCATCATAAATGTACAGATAATTATGCTCCAACTCTGCAAGTGTCTCCTCTTTATGTTGTGTTATTTCGTGACTTTGTTGACATTTTGTACAAAAAAAACTCTTTTACAGCTAGTATTGCTCCATATTCATTCGTTTATCTGTATTCGTAAGCTCCCCGAATATCAATACTTTCTTCTCCTTACATTTAAAAACAAAATAAATGTGTTACTTCTTAAAGACTATATAAATATACTCAATTCATACACAAAGACACAGATCTACAAGAACTATTAACATCAGGCAATGTAAACACCACAACATACATGTGGCATTTCGTACAATATGTATCTTTAGTTTCTAGTTAAGTGCAGGCCAATTAAGCCTCAATCTCAGCCCAAGATTGAGAAGAATTTATAGTCATATGTATTGGTGGCCTGGTCGCGGTGACACTGGTTTGCAGAGATGACACGTAACAAAGTACAACTATTTAAGTACTGTACTTAAATTTTCAAGTATCTGTACTTTTAGAAGTAAGTTTCTCTGAGTACTTTTTACTTCTACTCAGTATATTTTTTTGGCAAAAATATCAGTACTTCTACTCCTTACTTTTCCCAAAACAGGGTCGTTACTTTTTTTTCTGCAACGACCTGGTAGGACTACATGTATAGCGTGAATAAGTCAGTATGGGGCGGTACTTGGTAATGAGTACAGTAGCAGTTAATAAATTGCTTTCATTTAGTCTCTTGGTGTGCCCCTCAAAAAAA
>OMKY01060312.1:0-11473 GCA_900302395.1 Bregmaceros cantori | reverse complement strand
TCTCTTTCAGGTTGGTCAGCTAGCTCCTCCCCCTCAGGTTGGTCAGCTAGCTCCTCCCCCTCAGGTTGGTCAGCTAGCTCCTCCCCCTCAGGTTGGTCAGCTAGCTCCTCCCCCTCAGGTTGGTCAGCTAGCTCCTCCCCCTCAGGTTGGTCAGCCAGCTCCTCCCTGTTAGGTTGGTCAGCTAGCTCCTCCCTCTCAGGTTCGTCAGCTAGCTCCTCCCTCTCAGGTTCGTCAGCTAGCTCCTCCCCCTCAGGTTGGTCAGCTAGCTCCTCCCCCTCAGGTTGGTCAGCTCATCCCCCTCAGCTAGCTCCTCCCTCTCAGCTAGCTCCTCCCCCTCAGGTTGGTCTGCTAGCTCCTCCCCCTCAGGTTGGACAAATGTATATTATGTATATACAAATACTGATCCAAATATCTACTCGAGTAAAATAAAAAGTACAGGCTGAAAATGTGCTGGAAAAGGTATAAAGTACGAAGTACTGAAAATACATTTATATTTAAAAGTCACACTTTTCCAATGTTATTCCTTGATGAATAAATTACTAAATGAAAACAACTTATTAACTGTATTCTGTACCTAGCAGCGCCCCCTAATGACTAATTAACATCCAGTTTTGGGGAAAGTAAGGAGTAGGATTGCCAATATTTATGTTAAAAATCTGCTGAGTCCATTTTTCCATTAGAATTGGATCAATTATTAATGTGAATGTTTATTTAAAGTGTACAATGTTAATATTGCTAACCTTTATTTTTGTTTTGAGATTTTCATTTTTTAGTATTATCCTGGAAGTGCCTACTCTTCCGTGCTAAATTCTAACATATTGGGTTTTCTCCCAAACTTACGTGTTGTCTTTATTGTATTAGGGCCATGAAACTGGGAATGGAGACTGGCATTGGAAACAACAAATATTAAACATGTTTGAGCGGAAGCACGGCCAAACACGGAAACGATTAATCACTGCCGATTCATCGATTATTAAATTAGTTGGCAATTATTTAAATAATTGATTATCAATGATTAATCAGTGAATCAGTTGCAGCTCTACACATATTGCTTTGTGGCATACCAGCCTACTGTGTTTTTGCTGTGTAAGGTTCCACCAGTTCCTCCATGTCGGACCACTGGTTGGCCCGTCTGCGACGCAGCAGTGAGAGAGACAGCCTGGGTTCTGCTGGTTCTCTGTGGGCCGACCAGGGACTCACCTCCCGCCTCGACTCTCCAGAAGTCCCTGTGTTTCAAGAGGAAGTGCCTCTCCTGAAAACGAGTGAGTGTCCGTTTTCAGCCCACAGCCTGGACTTCAAACCATTAAGGGTTATAGTACATGTTAGATTGTAATGGCAGCTCAGATAAGGTGTCCACGTAGAGGAAATGACCAGTCTTGACACGGGAATATGTCTAGAGGGTTCATTTATTAAGATGTACTGGACATTAGCCGGGTATCGGCTAGCTAAGCTATGAGCTAAGCAGGAAACATGGCCGAACAACCACATCAGGAAGTATCACTGATTTATAGCTGATGGGTGTGGACATTGTGGAATCCGGATATTCTGCCATACACTCATACAATTGGAGTGCTGGCTTGTGAATTTGCGTGTCTGACGACACCCCAAGTCTGGACGCATAGCCAGCTTTGATCAATTGTCATGTGCTAATCAGGCCTCATCAATTCGGCCACTCTACACAGATCCGACCTCCTGTAGGGGGTGTGTGTATATTCGAATTGTGTGGGCCAGCCGACTCCTGCAGAGCAGGAAAAGACACCTGGAACACTCCCCTGTTCCCCCCGGAGTCGACACCTTCTGAAGACATACCTTACAACCGTCTTTGTAAACCATTGTATATAAACCCGGACTCTGCATTCAATCGGGGCCATTCAATGTGACTTGCACCTTGGATGGTCCGCAGAGAGTTGCTGCTCTCTGTGTTACCTGTTTGTTATTTTTGGAACTTCTGGAAAAAGCCAATAAACTATTGGACTTTGTTCTGAGCTGGACATCTCATTTTCCAAGCGGAACCGGTATGTGATCTCTTTACTTGAATGTTTTTCAATTGATATTATGTTGCCTAGCTTGGTGCCTATCCGTAGAATAATTAATGTATCCTGACTGCTAAGTTAAAACACATTCTAAGAGAAATTTCCCTCCACATAGCCTTCCTTTGAACAGGTAGTCTTCCTTTGAACAGGTAGCCTTCCTTTGGACAGGTAGCCTTCCTTTGAACAGGTAGCCTTCCTTTGGACAGGTAGTCTTCCTTTGAACAGGTAGCCTTCCTTTGAACAGGTAGCCTTCCTTTGAACAGGTAGTCTTCCATTGGACAGGTAGCCTGTCTTTGGACAGGTAGCCTTCCTTTGGACAGGTACCCTTCCTTTGAAAACTCTAGAAAGGTTACTGTTTGATTTGTCTAGTTATTTTATTTTCATTGCTCGTTTCTCTCGCTCGTTGCACGGTGGTCTCATGGCTTGTCGGCGGCAGCCATTTTGGGAATATTTGCTTAACATTGTCCGTTTAAGAGTGCTCTATTAATTTACCCAGGATAATATGATATTAATCACCAGCAGATTGCAGCAAAACTTCTCCGTTAAAGGAGTTTTCACATTGACAACCCTTTAATCTGACCGTATTACTTAAATGTATATCTATTATCTGACCATCTAGCCAAGTTTGAGACTGATTGAAAATCTCAATCTCCTCTTTCCTCCAGTCCTTCGTTGAAGGAGTTCTGTTAACCAATCAAAACGAATTAACATTAACAACAACTAATCAAAAACTGTAGGTAATTTTTTTCAACTAGGCCGAGATCGAGATTGACTGAAAGTCTTGATCTCCTTTTTCTTCTTCCTTCTCTCTTCTTTCCAGTCCTCCGTTAAAGGAGTTCTGTAACCATTCCCAAATGACTGTCCTTAACTGGGAAATCAAGGTTGAAAGGTAGTTAGGTAAATAGCTGCTATATTCCTTAAATTCTAAAAACTTAATCACTTTAGTGAAGCGCCTTCGGCTGCGATTTTGGCGCTATATAAAAATCTGGTGAGTTGAAAGTTGAGAACTACGGCGTGGTATTTGCCCCTAAGTAGCGAACATGAAATTGAAATAATGCCACTTAATCGTACGTTTACACACATACTTCACCGTACGTCATACTCCCAACATGGCTGCTGCCGCCAAGCTGTGACGTCACGGGCAACAGCCCTTTTGAGACATTTTTTTCCCAACCGTAAACAAACAAAATTTCACGGAACGGAAACGAAAAAAGGTTTCTTCAACTGTTCCGGAACAGAATGGAACATTATAAAATCCACAAAACCGGTTAAAAAAGTTTATATATATATATATATATATATATATATATATATATATATATATATATATATATATATATATATATATATATATATATATATATATATATATGACAAGGGAAAGTTGCAGGGAAAATGACGAATGTTTTAAAGATTATTAATTTTAACCATGCATGTAATTGCGAAAATATTGCAGATTCCTCCATATCGGCAGGGAAATTCACTTCCATACAAATGCTGTTTAAATGATTTAGTTATAGTAATCAGTAATCAAGAAATCTGCTTATAGTGATCATTTTTGGCCATTTTATGAATGTAAACATGTGCATCAATAATTTTCAAATTATGAGTAGTTACATGTTGCTGTATACACATATACAGTATAAACATTGTGACGATGCCACGTTCCATTAAGTTGGTGCCTCTGAGATAATGCGGCCACCCCATTGGTCTATACGTGGTCATGGGGTTCTACATGCAGCATCGTCATCGTGAGCAATAGACTCGTCTCGGACGCACTAACTCGGTACGAAGGATTTTAAAATCGCGGCACAGCAGATGCGCAAAACAAAACAGGTTTAGTTTTTTGATGCCGTTAACTTCACCACATAATAGCCTAAAAGTTACATAGCCTACCAGAGCTATGTCTGAGCAGAACTGTATACTGTACAAACTTGCACGTGACTGTAATACAATTCAGTAAATGCGTAAGCTGTTTCACGGGGAAATCTCTTTAATTTAATTTTTTCATTGAAAAAAATCATACAAATGGCATTAAGATAAATCTACATTTAAAAAATAATAATGTAACTTTTACATTTAAGTGATCATCCGCTTATAGTGATCAAATCGGGCGGGACAAATATGATAACAATAAGCGGTTTCCAGTGTACTGATACAGCCTAATATCGGCCGATATATTGGTGACCGATATATCGGTCTGACTCTAGTTTCTGCAAAATCTATGATCTCACCTATCACCAATAATTCATCATTTAAATGAAAGTGCTGATTTGACCAACGAATGATTCATAAATTATTTTTGTTTTTTAATTATCAGGGGATCCCATACTTTTTTCATACCACTGTACTGTGATATCTTTGTGAAAGGGCTGCAACTATCGAACATTTTAGTAATCGGTTACTCTAACAAGATATTTTGATTTGGATCGATTATTTCAGAAAAGATAAATCGTTTCAGATTAGTAGCAATTATGAATATACAATAGCAAATAACATGATTTTTCAGTATTTTTCCTTTTTTTTTTTTTTTTAGACAACCAATATAGTTGACATTGTTGCAGCTTTCTCACACACTACAAGAAATTTCCGGAAGAAGTATTTCCTTAGTTTTTACTCAAGTAGCATTTTGCAAGGGTAACAAATATTTTCTGCTACTTTGCCGATGATTAGCAAAATATAATTGAGAAAAATATGAATGTGAAGAAATTCTGAAAGACACATTGTGAAATATTTTCTCGTGTGAGACTGTATTAAAATCAACGTTTGATCACTTAATATTTAACAGCTGCAGTCACGTGAATTATTAAGTGAAATTCGTTTTCATCGGCTTTATGTGTATGGTTCTTTGTTTTAGCAAAAATATTTCACCGTTTTTCGTTTGGATGCCAAGCATTAAATCCCTTATTTGCGGTGCATTGCAGATTCTGATTCCGACGGCATTCTGATTCGAACCGAATATTTGGTGGATCTTAACGCAATTTTCTTCGTCGAAAATTATTAGCGCTCAAACTCGTTGGTAAACCGCATTCGCATCAACATTGCCTAGAAATTAACAAATGAGTGGAAGAAATAGCGTCAAACCTCGGAAAATTGGCGCAATTCGTCAACAAAGGCCTTGCACGGAGGATGACGCCGTCGTGGGTTTCCGGTTGGCGTTAGATTGGGTACGGCGTTTAAAGGATTCTGTGATGTAGTGTTCGACTCTGAAAAACGAACAGCTTATTTTGTTCGGGTTGGGTTAGATTTGGGAATATGGGGTTGTGGTTAAGATTGGTGCTTATGTGGTTGGTTAGTAATATGTGGTAGGAGGTTAGGGTTAAACTTAGGGGTTATGGTTAGGTTGGGAGTAAGAGTTAGAGCCTGCTGTTTAGGGGGCATGGATCATCGTTGGGAGTCGCACACTACATCACACGACCTTCAAACGCTGGAGGTATCTGATCTAACGCCAACCGCTCTTTGATGGTTGGCGTTAGCTCGGATAACTCTGGCGTATGATCTAGTGTGCGACTCCTCAAAACGACAGACGCCTAACGTCGAACACAACTCTAACCCGAGTTCCTAACCTTAACCCTAACATCCTACTCCTAACTAAGTGTAACTTAACCCTAACAAAAGGAGCGGATCGTCGTGCATGCCGCCCCGCAGGGCATTTAAACGCCAGAACTATCAGATCCAACGCCTCTTCCGGGAGAAATGTTCTTCTTCATTGGTTGTGTATCCAGCAAAGGGCACATTACCGCCATCTTCTGGAGACCAATAAACGTAAGCTGATAGTAAAAATAAAGCAAATAAACTAAAAAAAGAGCATGACATCACCCCAACTATAGTTTATTGTGAGACTTGAGAGAGGAAACAATCTTTCTGTAGATGTGGGGAAATAATAAATCTTGCGGTGTAACAGCCGCCGGCTTTATTCTGTGTAGCCACACTCCCCCACAAACCACAACGTATTGCACATCCATAGGCTCTGCTAGCAAGGTAACGTCTTTACCAAACCATAGAGCGTGCATAGGCAAGAACACATGAACACAGTAACTGTCAACAGTCAACACTTTCCATCTATATACCTCGGAACCCACCCATTGTCGTTAATCTTTCACACACCCCACTATTATCCACATTACCCAGAGAGAATTATATCCAGCACAGTGCATCCAAACCTCTATATTCCAGTGCAGTGTTTTTTAAGTGTTCCACTGCCACGATTTAGTACTGCCTCAAATCGAACACATCCATTTTGTACTTACCGGAAATGATGCTGTGGTGCATTGCGTTAGCAACGTTGCATGGCGCCAGTAGGTAGGACTACAAACAGAACTACAACATGTTAAGGCAGTTCTTCTCAAACGGTGGTACGTGTACCACCAATGGTAAGCATACCACCAGTGGTACATGAGCACACTACTGGTGGTACACGACATTTCATTAAAAAGGATATATATTGGCGATCTGCCTGAGGCAGGACTCAATCCAGGGTTTCCCCCATGGTAACCATTGCCCTACTGCTAAGCCACTTCAGCTGTACAGGTTAACAGAGACCCAGTGCTGGCATTCAACAGCATGACTGTTATGTTTGCATTCACTGTTGATTTAAAGTCACATTTATTTTCTTAAAATGTACTAAGTAAACAAATATTTACAAATTGCATTTGTTAAAATAACATTCTTTGTCAAACGCAATGTTGGAAATTTGTTTCTAAAGGAAATTATTGCAATTCTTAAAGAATGTAATTAGTATATAATATATTTTAGCACATGCAAGGAATTAATATATGTTTACACACATTTGCTGATAAAATGGTTTATTATCTGAATTTGATTGTGGTTAATCTCACAACATTATTGGTCCCAAGCAGGTGCCTTGAGGTGTGCTTTTATTCTGGATTCTTAAAATATCAAGGGCTAAAAGAAAAACAAAAAACTTAAAATATCTGTTCCTGGTTCCCACCCACGTTGACTTTTGTACGCCCATTAACCGTTAAATACAAGGCGTGTTCAGAAATGCTCTGAGGCTCATCGAGGAGAAGGAAAAGGCGCAAAGATTATCAAGTACCGACCCTCAGTGATTATGACTTCCCCCCCAAACGCCACAGATCCCTTATGACATCACAGTCAGATTCTTGTCTGAAATCCGCATTTGTTCACTGATTTGTGATGTCCTACAGCAGCTGAAGGATCAGTGGAATAAATGTGGGGTTTATTGATGCTTCTAGTAGCACTCCTGTAGTCTGGCTGACCGTTCCAAGGACTCTCAAAAACAATCCTTCAAGGCACAGTGCCAGGTGGAAGGAGGAGAGGAAGACAGAGAAAGCGATGGGAAGATAACAAGAGTGGACGAGTTGCAATCTTTCAAATACCCTATCTGGGAGGCACGCACAGTTTCGACGGCTCCGCGTTCCAATAACAAGATAATCAAATTGTTTTTGGTTAGCATTAAGTTAAGGTTAAGGGTTAGGTTTAGGGCTATTGGTTAGGATTAGGGGTTAGGGCTATGGTTAGGGTGAGGGTTTTGAAGGGACCCTAACAAAATAAGCAACTCTTTTTTTTTTATTCAGACCTTACATCACAGCAAATGATACAATTGGTTACAATGTCTAGGTATTTTCTCAATAAGGACTTTTCCTCAATTTCCTTTCTTCTGTGAACAACTCTACTGTCCACACTGGATGACTTAGAACAGGTCTAGCTATATAGAGGGCATGGGCAATCAGGGTAGTTAGTTAAACTGCTAGTGTATTTATAAACTAAAATCTAAAACGAAAATGACTTCCATGAAGTGCCTTGAGGCAACCTTGGTTACGATTTTGGCACTACACAAAAATCTGCTGAGTTAAGATTAGCCCCAACAACTTCTCCCTACAAGAAAGAGCTGTAAAAATAATTTAGCAAGTTTGAATCCACTTCTGACGGCTCTATCCCACATGGGGACACATTATAAAACTGTGGGATGCAGGCGGATCCTGTGTTTTTTAAGAGAACGCTTCAAACTGAAAACGATTCCACATTCTTCACATAAGTGTGCTTCCTGCTCAATATGAAGTTTCATGTGTCCTGCAAGCTCCTCACTTTCAATGAATTTTGCTCCACATTCTGTGCAGTTGTAGCGTTTGTCTTCAGAATGGACCTTCTGAATGTGCCTTTTTAGGCTTTCCTGCCATTTGAAGCTGGCTCCACAGTCTGTGCAGCAGTACATTTTCTTGCTGCTATGGACCTTTGCATGTGCAGTAAGGCTCCACTTCCATTTAAATGTGTCTCCACACTCTGTACAGCAATACATTAAGTCACTGTTATGGACGGCTGCATGCGCCGCAAGGCCCGACTTCCACTTAAATTTGGCATCACATTCTGTGCAGCTGTAGGGTTTGTCCTCTGAATGTGACTTCATGTGCGTTACTAAGGTTGCCTTCCATTTAAATGTGGCTCCACACTCGGTGCAGCAATGGGTTATGCCGCTGGTATGGACTTTTGCATGTGCCATGAGGTTCGACTTCCATCTGAATTTGGCTTTGCATTCTGTGCAGCTGTAGGGTTTATTTCCAGGATGGATCATCAAGGGTGTTGCAAGATCTGGCTCGCCGTGAATTATATTGTCAGGCAACTTCGAATCCACTTCGGACGTCTTGCTAAAGACACTTTGCTCTTCAGGTTCCTCCTTCACAACAACTTTAAGAATCTCTGGGTCGGGATCTTCACTGGCTGAAGCTTCCTGGTTGTCACAAGCAGTCTCTCCGGTCTCCGACGTGACTTCCTGGTCTTCGGTCTCTACGGTGACCGCTAGCACTTCAGTCTTGCAGTCGTCCGCCCCGCCGTCTTGAGTCGGGAATGGTGGGAAACCAGGCTCCATGCTTGCAGGATCACCTTCATGGGTTTTCGTGTGTGTCACAAGGCTCACCATCCATTTAAATGAGGCTCCGCATTCAGGGCAGATGTAGGGTTTCTCCCCAGAATGGACCTTCATGTGCATTGCCAGACTTTCCTTTCTTCGGAAGCTGTCTCCACATTGTGAGCAGGAATGCATTGTCTCCATTTTCTATACTTCCTGGTTTTCACAAGCAGGAGCAGATCCAGAAGACTGCACTCCAGCAAACACTAAAAGACATGAGACACACATTGAGTGCTGAAATAATCATTCAAGGTGCTCCAGTAATTGTGTCAAATTGAATAGTTGCCTTTTCGGAGCCTGCGCGGAAAATGTTTAATGAACGGTTACATTTTAAAAATGTCAATACGTTAATATAACAAATGTCTTCCTTGTATGGTGAAATTGCATACAGTATTTCGATTTTGCTACTTTATTTTGGCAGAAGTAGTTTTTTACTTCTTCATATCTATGTACAATGTGCATTTGAGTAATATTCTGTCCTGAAATATATTTGGTATTTTAAGTTCTTATTTTGCCATTTTATTCTGGTAGCTCCAACTGAAGGCAATGTATCTGTCCGTTTTTCACCAGCCAGTCACTTCTGTTATGCCTTGAGGTGAAATAAAAGTGGTTTGTTAATGAAAAAGTAAACTATACTGCGTCATTCATTATTCAGTGAAATATCCTATTTTATAATATATCCTATTGTACCCCACCCTACCTTCAATCACAAAACCTATTGCTAACTTCACCAGGGAGGAGTTGTAGGTGCAGTCTTCGACAGAGTCAACCATGACATTCTCTTAGCTAAACTAACACAATTCAATCTGTCAATCTGTCACCTTACGTTTTCCTTTAACAACTATTTTATTTCAACTAAAGGCATAAGACCTGTGACTAGCTTCTAAATAACAAGGCTTACAGGACGTGACGAGCATATTACTGGCAAACCGCATTCGCATCAACATTGGCTAGAGATGAATAAATCAGTGAAAGAAATGGCGTCAAACCTCTAAAATTGGCGCAATTCGGCAACAAAGGCCTTGAACGGAGGATGTTGATGTGGTGGGGTTGCCGGTCGGCGTTTGATCGGATACTTACGGCGTTTAAATGGTTCTGTGATGTAGTATTCGACTCCCAAAAACGAGCCGTTTATTTTGTTAAGGTTGGGTTAGATTTATGAATAGGAGATTGGTTAAGGTTAGTGATTATGGTTCGGTTAGTGGTATGGTGATAAGGTTAAGGTTAAAATGATTAGCGGTAAAGGTTAGGTCAGGGGTTAGAGTTAGGTCCTAGTGTTTAGGAGGGATGGATTGTCTTTGGAAGTCGCACACATCACATGGTCTTTAAACACAAGATATATCCGATCTAACGACAACCACTCGATTGAGGTTAGATCGTTGTCGTTAGAACCCCTAACCCTTATCCCTCGTCCCATAGTCCTAATTGTAACATAACCTTAACAAAATCAGCGGATCGTCACACACCACATCACAGGACATTTAAACGCCAGAATCAGATCTAACGCGCTAATGCTTTTTTTATTGGCTGTGTTTGCATTACAACAAATGGCGCATTACCGCCATCTTATGGAGACCAGTAAAAGTAAGATTCTACAGCCTTCTATGGCCGTAGAATCTCAGTTCTGTAAACAATCTTGTTGTGAAGGCCCAGATTAAATTCATTAACCTCTGTAATGAATAATTTAGAAAATAGTTACAAAGTTATTAGAATACAAATTACTAGAATATTTCCACTGTTTACCATAATTTTCATTTTCCTCCCGAATTGGCCGATTTTAGAGCGCGTGAGCGGCCCGAGTCAAGAGTTCGGCCAAGGCGGAAAGGGGAAGAAGGAACAAGAGTTCGGCGGACATTTTAAGATGATATGTTCCCGTCATTCTAGACCCCAACGGAGTGAAGTTCGTCCGCAACTTCGGCGGACATTTCCAGACACACCCGGGAGCGGCTACTGACGCCGGCGGTCTGTGTTTACCGACGCCTCGCGTGTAGGACCTCGAGCCGGCAGCGGAGAAGAACCAGTCGCGGAGCGGCGCCAACGCCATCCCGAGACCCGAGGCGGAGCGGCGCCGACGCCGGTCAGAGCGAACAGTGTGAGGGAGACTACCAGACAGCGGGAGGAGCTGTCAATTCGGACCGTTCTTGACTCTCTCTCTGCCCGCCTGCCCACCAGCTAAAGCACCATATATAGAATGAGCTCCACCTAACGGCCGCAATGTAGTTGGTACCATTAGAATACTGGACTTTGAAGTTTGAACGTCTTTATTCTTTAATACCGCCATTCATTAGTAATTAGTACGTTAATTTAGAAGTGGTCATTTCACACCACAGCTTATTAATAGGAATGTACTATTGTTTCAAATAAATGTTAAATGAATGTATGATAACCTGCTTACTTTGTCAATAACTGAGTGTCCACATCAATCCATAAGTCATAGTAAAGGACCGCCAGTGGTGGTAGCATTCCCGTGAAATATAATTGAATTTATCCCTTTCCAATTCTATTAATCAATTAATTTATACAGTCCTTAGATAGTCGGTAATGCCTTCAATAC
>OMKY01060283.1:0-12077 GCA_900302395.1 Bregmaceros cantori | reverse complement strand
CACCTAAAAGAAAGTATGGAAAACCGCTTAAGAGCAGGTAGGGGTTAAGCAACAGCTTTGCCACAGCATCTATGAAAATAAATGGCGTCAGTTGCTGATGGATGTAAAAATAGAAATATACCCATCAAACATTACTTTGAGTAGGGGTGCAACGGATCAAGAGACTCACAGATCGGACCGATCCTCGGATCAGAGCTCACGGATCACGGATTTTTCGGATTATCGCAAAAAAAGACAAAAATAAACATAAGTTTCTGTTTTGGTTATTAAAATAAAATATATGAAATACATTTCAAAAGGAAAGGGGGATATATCTTCTTTTTAACATAAAAAATGACAAAGACATAAAGTGCAATAATGCACATCCTCATCTTCCTAAACAACATGGAGAAGTGCAATAAGGCCCATTTCCATTGCACATCTCTATGTGTAAATGTCCTATGGAGAATACCATCTCTGGCGCTATGGCTCCATCATGCGGACAAAAAGCGCTACTGCACGTGCCTTTTTATTTTTTTAATTATTATTGTGGTTCGCGGTCCACACACCACACGTGACCAGAACGGATCATGGATCAAAAGCAATCCGTTGCACCCCTAACTTTGAGGGGTGGGGGTGGGGGGTCATTGCACCACTGCTGGAGAAGCTGCTAGGGGCGTGTGCTTTCTACATGGTTACTGAAGCTTGATAGGAGTGTAGGAGCGAGTGTAGGAGTGAGAGGAACCGGAACAATTGTTAATCTCTATAAACGTCATTGACCATGCAAACTCCATCCACTTATTGCAGATTGAACACAAACATTCCCATGCTAGTATTAGCATAAGAGCCCTCTCTTCGGGACTAGCTTATAACATTGCTTTTTCACCCAAGCGTACTTATTATCTTTATTGTACGGTTTGTTTTGCCGTGGGGCTTAGGAGTTTCCAAAACATTGGGTGCAGCCATGAGACTGTGAATGGTGACTGGTATTGGGAACAAGAAATTAGTTGGTAATTCATTAATGACTAATCAATTACATCGTTTGCATAATTGCATTTAAAAAAAAACAAAAAAAAAAAGACGCTTGAGACAGGAGCTGCAATAACGCAGCCAAAAATAGCTGAGGGCTTATCAGGGCCATCGTCCCAATAGTCGCTATCCATTATGGACAAGGACCCAGAACATCTTGTCCCTAGCCTTTACAGCTAAAGGGTGCTCCATACAACGTCAGGGAATCACAAACGCTGCGTCAAGAAATGGCACACTGGTTAAATTTCAGTCCACTGGAAGTGCCCGGTCGAAAACCCGGTGCCTGAACGATGGAAACAGCGCGGCGCAGCCAACGTTAACATCGTGGACACTCACACACACACACGTCATATCCGCCGAGATGTATGCTGCATGTAGTGCGCTCGCTGGCGGCGTCCAAAGTTGGTAGCGCATTGTTGCAACGTGCAAGTCACAACGTCATTTGTGGTACAAAATAGGAGTTCGAATTGGAGCCGTTATGATTTGAGACAGACTGCCACAGAGAGCACTGAAATATATATATTTTTTCAAATATTATAGAAGACAATTTGGGCCTTCACGAATGATGTGGATTATAGTCAAAGCCATACAAAATTGATAAGAACCAACTCAGTTGTAGCAAATTCTGTCGAGTAAGCGCGTCTAGAATGATGAGATTGGACTCGATGGGGAACAGATAACAATAGGATAAAATCGTGATCGGGCTCAACTCTAGTATCCAGTTCACTCAATCAGTGCCAAAGACGCGTTTCCACACTTTTGTGAACAGTACAGCTGAGTGCCAACTGTCCGTTTTATAAACGCCCCCTTCTGGGGCAAGGGAGCATATAATGGCGCCGTATACTGGCACCTAGCGGCCACCGTCGGCACCTCACCCGCATTTAGTCGGGATTTTGTGAGAAATGTCGAGTTTTTAGTGACACCCATCCCTGTCTTGGAGCCTATACAAACAAGCCCCCCTTTCTGATGATAAAGGAGATTCTGACGTTTCCTTTGCTATGTGTTTGACAAGGACACAGAACTTGATTTTCCATGGGTCTTAAAAAAACTGACACTGGGACCTGCCCAATTTGAAAACAGCCGGCACTGGAGGAATTAAATTAGTGCTTACCAGGACTATCCCACACACTAATACAGTGGACCGGAATACGTCCAAAATGTGACATTTTCACATTGTTTCACACAGCTTACCTTGTCCGTTTTATTGCCGTGCTCTTGTTCACCAAGACAGCGGTAACGTTATCAAAAGACGCTGGATTTTGGTTACAGTTTAAACTACAACCCACGAGGCATCACCCGGCTCAGCACATGTCCCCGGTCGGCTCGCGTTGGGGGGGGGGAGAGGAGAGGAGTAATCATAAAACAAATTCATTTCCAGATGCCACAGCGCAGAACGCAACGCAACGTCAAGTGCACCGAGAGGACCGGCGTGACCCCATACGTCGTGCTGACTGCTGCTTGTGAAACGCAGTGAACATTGTTGACTAGAAATAGATGCTAGGGTGCTTTTCGAAATCAAACTCGCGCAGAAACAGAATGGCCGATGTAGATCATGTTTCAGCGGTGCCCGCCGCGTATTGTTGGGCAGGCCGCTGATAGTTCCGATGTTTAATGACCCTCAGCGTGGGAAGAAGAAAAACAAAAAGAAAAACAAAAACCCAACTCCCACCACAGCTAGGTTAAGTACAGCCTTAGGGTCAGCATACCCTGCTCACCAGCATCGTCTTATGTACAGCTTGTTAAAAACTGACTGGCTTTGTGACCTCACTAGCCCCCCCACCCACAGTCCATGGTCCGCACATGTTGAGGATCTACCCGTCACAGTTAGTCAGAGAAGCTAGCTGCGAGAAGACTTTGAGATGCAAGAAGATACAGCTCCGCAGCTGAATAAAATGTGCAGCCTTGGTTCAAAGCCGCTCTAAGGGCAGGTGAGGAGACGGCGCAGTCTTGTGAATACAAATTGCGTCAGCACAGCGTATGACCAGGTGCTGAGCCGAGAGGAAGTAGGATGGTACATTTGGCTGTGCACAAAATTCAAAACGCAACAGCACCGTCCTGCTACATCCCTCTTTCTTGCTCTCTCGTACAAAACAAATGTGTGATCAGCGGCTCCCTGGTGAGAGCCATCAGGCACCAGGGATGTGTACGATAGTATCTTTAAAAGTACTCATTTCTAGGCAATGCAGACTTTGCGATGTAGACACCACTATAGAATATTAGGCAAGGCTCCAAACTTACAAAAATGTATCAAACACCTTGTCCTTTAGGACGTTTGTTCCTGTTCTAACCGATTGGATGCATTTGAGGCATCCGAGAAGGGGGTCGTCGTTGGCAAGGTGGTTAAGACACTGAACCTAAGGATGGCCCACATTCATAGTAATGGCGCTGTGGTTTCTATCACAGCGTCCGCAGACATGCAAGTTCTACTCCCCTCACCCGCTTTCCTGCAATGTCTACCTGTGGTCTGTTCAACCCCGTTTCCGACTAATCCTGACAAATAAAGATGGAAAAAAAAATAAAATAAATAACTTTTTTTTTTTAAAAAGGCATTTGAGAAAAGTGAGCATTGAGGAGAATTTGGGTTCCAGTCAGAAGACACGTGAGCTCGCCACAAGGTTTCAAGAAGACTGGTGCGAGCTCTCCACCAGCGTAACGTGGTGACCCTCCTCTCCTTCCATGAGGATCCCCTCCTGCAGTACGACCACCTCCTCGGGCTCTTCCTCCACCTCCCCCTCCACCACCTCCTCCTCCTCCCCGCCCACCACCTCCTCCTCGGTGTGCTGCGACGAGGCGGCCGCGGCCGACGTGCCGTTGCTCTGGCTCATGGCCTCCAGCTTGACGCGGTACTCCTCGGCCTCCTGCTCCTTGCGCAGCAGCTGGGTGCGGTACTCCTGCGCCTTGCGGGTGGCCTCCTGCAGCTGCCGTTGCAGCAATTCCTGCTGGAAGGACAAGAGGAGAAGCCCATTTGTCTTAGGGATGTCAACGGTTGATCAATTCCACTGATTGATAATATTTAATGGATTCGATTTCAAGAATCTCCGTGAGCAGGCCTGGGCGGGGAGAACAAATCGGCCCGGACATTTTTTGCCCAGCCCCTAGTTAGGGTTAGGCTTAGGGTTAACCCGTAACCCTACTGTGACTCAACAACTCTTAACCGTTTTGGATAAGGTAACTACAAGTTTTAACCAACAGCTGGCAGGCTGCAGTGCGGAAGTCAAAAATACATGTGGGCCGAAGTCATGGGGCACAATTTTTTTATTTTTTTAATGTGTCTCACAATGCATTATGGGTTATATTGCTTGGTCTAGGGTACATCGATGCTCACTAATTGCATTGTGGGAAGTGCACCATATAGAGTATCCAGACACACACTACAAAATGGCGTGTGCCACATATATAAGCACTATACAGGGAATAGGGAGAGATGTCGGACACAGCCATCATCTAGTGAGTCGCTGAGGTGGCTCTGGATGTCTTGATCAGGTTCATTCACACTCACCGTCTCTCCTGGCTCGCTGTGATTGGCCGTATCCAGCTTCCTCTTCCTGCTGGGTGGGGGCTGGGGTTCATCCTCAACCACCTCTTCAGTCACTGTGTTGGCCGGCACGGCCAGCACTGGAAAACACATAACAAAGTACAAATATTTAAGTACTGTACTCAAGTGAGTCTTTGGAGTAAGTAGTACTTTTACAAGTATTTATTTGTCTGATGACCCCCCCTCCCCCAATCACCTGCCCACCTTCCCTCGGGAAGGCGCTACAGAGCCCTGTGTACCAAGACCTCTAGACTAAAAGTTTCTTCCCACACGCAGTGATGTTACTGAATGGCCTTGCTTGATACCAACACATGTAACATGTCAACATTGTATGCCAATGCCACTTTATAACTTATGTGCTGCATTTCTTTCTTTTTGTGTTGCCCTTGCTCATTACCCGTTGATCTTGAGAGTCGTTTCATGCCCAACAAGAATTCTCTGCGTACTGTTGTCTGTATATGTATGTATATGCAATATGGATGAATTAAAATGAATGTATATGTATGTATGTATGTATGTATGTATATGCAATATAGATTAATTAAAATCAATATTGAATATTACATCTCACAAATATCAGTACTTTCTATTCCTTACTTTTCGAAAACAGACTTGTTACTTTTTAAAGACTACCGGTATATAACAATATTCTATTTTGTTTGTGCAATGAGACCGATCTACAACAGCTATTAACATTAGGCAATGCAGCATAATGTAAACATTACATAAAAATGTGACATCTTGTAGACTTGTACAATGTGCGTATTTACACCAACACTACAAGCTAAGAAATGATTTCCCGCCATGAGCAGCCAATTTTCAATTTAAAAATACTTCTGGGTACATTTCAGACTCTGTACTTTTGACAATGACTTGAGCGGATATTTGGATCAGTACTGTGATGCAAACGGCATACACATGGATGTGATTGCAGCATGGTGGTTGGATGCAGGGCTACACGAATAAAGTAGAACAAAAACAAGGCCGACACCCTAAGTGAGTCAGCAGGGGCGGGACGAAAATGGCAGCATTCTATTTCTTGGTGAGTAAACTCGTCTATTGGCTATGAGAAAAATGGACGACTGCCGTGGTGTTACGAGGTCGATGCGAGATTGATGTGTAAAGGAGATAAATAGGTCGACTCAGTCTTCTCTTCAGCTAAATAGCTGAGGCATTATTTTATCTTCAGACATAGACAGCATGACATAGACACAGCTGCTCCTATGAGCGCTTGACACCAACTCACTGATCAAGTCAGATCAATTCTACTCCACTGGCCACAACAGTCATTGTGATGTCACACAGTGGAGACTCACAGATCTCATCTATGGTCTATATATGGTTCTCAACACGTGGACATTGTTCTTACTCTGCTGTCCGTGCTGCATGGTGACAAAGAAGGGCTGCCCCACCCCCCCACTGGTCTGGAGGTTGCCGTGCTGGTCGGTCACGATAGTGATGACGCGCTGACCACCTTCACTGACCATGGCATGCTGGATGTTGGAGTCCAGCACGCTGGCTGCAATGGCCTCCTCGCTCTCCGCTGGGGGGGGGGGGGGGCAAAAACCACATCAAAACCCATGTATGGGCATAGGGGCTGGCCCCATGGCACTGCTGGTTACGACCACTGCTCCAAACCAGCCCTATACATAGTCATGTTGCTGTGCGATCGCCACCCCTCACGGTAATATACTGCACGTCTGCTCGTCCCTACTCCCTCATCCCTCTTTCATACAAACACTGTCAATGAAATAAGAAGCTGGTGCTTGGTTTAGGTCATAAGACAGAACAACACTTCTTAAATAGTTTAATATCTTATTACAAAAAATATCTCATTACAAAAAAAAGCAGAGGAAGTCCGGGAACGTCAGGCTTTACTGGTAAGTGAAACTGACAAAGTAGATAGAAAAAAAAAAAAGAAAATAATTTAACGAGTGGAATCCTCTTATAGTGATCACATTTGTCCTGACCCAATGTGATCACCACCATGTGAATTCACCACGTTACTTAACCTGGCAGGGGAGTGGAATTGCGTCCAGGAGCAAATGGATAAAAATAGACCAGAAAAAATATCGATACTCGTGCGGACGTATCGATACATTGTATCGTCGGCTATTGAATTGATATAAAATCGATATTATTTACACTAATTGTCAACACTCGTAAAAAAAAAAAAAAAAAACATTCACTAAAATGATGACTATAAGCAGATTTCTTGATTACTATAACCAAATTATTTAAAAAGAATGATTCCGTCCGGGTCCTTTTGACATGAACGTTTGATTACTATATCCGTGGTCATAATAAGTGGAGTCCAAAAGCTAGGATCATCAGAGGATCGGCTCTGGACACACCTATAGTGACAATTCAGTACAGTAGAATCCTTTTATAGCGATCACATTTGTTCCGACCGAATTTCATCACAATAAGCGGTCGATACCAACATTTTTTGTACTTTTTTATGCCCAACAACGCGACACGGTTGGTGCACACTGAGAACAGTCCAGCCATCATTTGTATAGTTTCGCTGTTTGCTTGATAGTTTTGAATGAAGGTCGTGGGCAGTGGACGGGGTGACGTTGCGTCATACAAGGAAGCAACGTCGCTTGCAGGGCGTGGCACCCAGACCTGAATTGTGGGAGTCCCGGTAAAAAAATAAGATGGCTTCACACATTTTTAAAAATATTTTTTGCACATGTTTAGATTCATAAAAAAAAAAAAAAAAACTTTTATAACAAAAATGATCACTATAAGCAGTTGATTACTATATCCGTGCTTACTATCCGGTCAACGAATCGTTCGCGCATGGCTCGCCTATCATGGTTGTTTTCTTAAAACAAAGCTTCTTCTACTCCCGCCACTTGTCATGCCTACCGCGCAGAATTTTGATTTTTTTTTTTTTTATTCAGGACTCGTTCCATTGAGATACAAAATCCATTCCTCCAGGAAGTCCTAACGCTCCAAACATGAATCATATACAAAATACAATAAAACACAGTATATAAAAACAGACATATAGATAAAAGGGGTGAGTTGTTGACATTTAGCCGTAGCAGTTACATGTTTGCTTGAGCACTTTATGAAGCTTTCTTCATAAGAAGACACACCGCAGGGAGTGCTTCCAGGTTAACATTCTGCTGCAGACTATTCCATAGACTATTCCAGTCTGCAGCCACTTCTTTGAGAAAGGGAGAGCCATCCTTGAGATTCATAAAGATCACAGTGGTGGGTAGTAGAAGCAGCGCCCGTTATGAAGCTTATGGCAGCATGGTATGCAGAGTCCAATTTTTTAAGTAAACAGGATGGACCGTGCATATAAATTACATCTCCGTAGTCTAGTACAGATAAAAATGTGCTCTGAACATTATTTTTATGGCTTCAGACAGGAAGCATTTTCTCAGACAGAAGAAGAAACCTAGTTTGGGCCCAGGTTTTTTCAATAGTTTACCAACATGCACATCAAAAACATCTTTTCATCAAGCCATATACCCAGGTATTTATAGGATGCTACCGTTTCAAGACAAGCTCCGTCAAGTGTCTGAATTTGGGGGACTGTAGGAGAAGCCTGTGATTAAAGGATCTAGAGCTGCAACTGATTAATCGATGATAATTATTGAATTAATCGGCAACTAATTTGATAAACGATTAATCGACAACGATTAATCGTTTCCTTGTTTGGTCACTCCTCTGCTTAAATGTGTTGAATATGTTGTTCAACGTTTGAAATATTAACAATGTTTCAGATTAATAATCACTACAATTTTGTTCAGAGTGAGTACCCTGCAAAGCACACAAATGCCATATGTGTGGCACGCAGAATCATGGGTTTGATTCCCCTCCCCAATCCTGAAAACAGCTCAGAATGGGGTGCAAAAAAAGACATTTGTTCCGAAAATACAAATGTTCTGATTTCAAGCCAAAAATGAGTAATCGATTAATCGTCAGAAAAGATGGCAGATTAATGGATGATCAAAATAATCGTTAGTTGCAGCTCTAAAAGGATCCTTCCCTTCCTCGACCCTGCTTAATCCAGAACCAGGCCTGGCTATGTGATCACTATTAGCACTGTCCTGTTTAAATGTCGTGTTCCAAGGGAGAATGTGCAGAACAAGCAGCCTGTACCTGCATTGGCCTTGTTCAGGAGGTCGGTCAGGTTGACGACACCGCCCTGCATTCCCTGGATGATGAACTGAGGTTGGGAGGATGTGTTCAACTGATTCTGCATGCCTTCCTGCAGACAGATCGACCAATAAGATAAGTAGCTACTAGCTAGAATCAGGAATACGTCATTATCCCGGGTGGCGGGGGCATTTATTTTGTAAAGCCTAGTAACATACTGCCGACAACCAGCAGAGCAATACCACTTAGGGCCGCAAAATTGTAATCAAAATGGCGATTTTGGCCCCAAAGATTATGAAAAACGTGGGTTTTTTTTTGGCATTTCATTTATTTATTTAGGACGTTTTTCATTCTTTATTAAGAGAGATAGAGACAGGATTAAAAATCAGAAACTGGGATGAAGAGTCAGGGGGAGGCATTGAAGAAAAGCCGGAGTGGGGATTAGAGCCCGTGGCACTGCCGCCCCCTTGCATTTTAATTTTATACCTTGTATGCATGTGTGGCTAAACTTACAAAAAAAAATAAAAATAGTATGAAGAGGGGATACATAGCCACCCGCCTCCGCTGTTTCTCGGTATGAAACAGCGGTTGGTACCTGTAGCAACAGCATGAGGTCGGTGTTCTGCATGCGATTGGTATCAAACAGCTGCTGGTACCTGTAGCAACAGCATGAGGTCGGTGTGCTGCTGGTCGACGGCGATGTCGAAGGGCGTCTTGTCAAACTTGCTGACCGCGTGCACGTCGGCTCCATGCCTGAGCAGTGCCTGCACCACCCCCTGGTGGCCGTGCTGGGCGGCCCAGTGTAGAGCAGTCATCTGCAGCATGTCCCTTGCGTTGATATCTGCACCGCTCTGCAAGGGGAAGACTTAGGTTAGTATTTGGCAATAGAGCTGTTGCGCGGTGATGTTGCGGGTTGGAGATTAACAAGCAAAGAGCGATATTTGCATAACATTATCTGTTTAAAGTTTGCTATTATTGATTTATCCATGGTGATATGCTATCAATCGCCAGAACATGGCAACCTAACTATGTCTATTGTATTTGCCCCTATATAATGAAGTGAAATGGTAAGCCACTTAACCGTAAATATACGTCACCGTACATGATACCACCAAAATGTGTGCTTCAAACAGTAACAAAAGAAACATTTTTTAATTTCCCACTTATTTTTCCAGCATAAGCACCTTTTTTTTATTTTATTGACTGGGTAAACTTGAAAAGTGTGACAGCAGAGAAGACATCGCAACGAGGACAGCTCGCTGCCCATGCTGTGTGTGTGTAATATTTATATATATATATATATATATAGATAGACTGAACTAAGTCACCTGCACCATATATTTTAATTTCAAGATTTTAAAGAGTAGAGTTATATCGAGCCAGTGGAAAAGGAGAACTGTTGCTAATCTAATCATACCCTAAAAGACTCCATGATGTTTTACATCTTTTCGTTTAACATTTGCTCTCACCACTTCTAATTCTTCATTAATTGTCCCTAAAGATCTTCCCGTCAAAGTTGACCAAACTTCTCAGGTGGCCCCTATGAAAGTGGGTTTTTTCCCCCCTCATTGACAGCATTAGTGGGAAAGGGTATGTGAGAGTGGGGACGAGCAGACGTGCAGTATATGAGGAGGAGGCCATCTCAGCAGCAAGACTGTATGGGAATGAATCAAGGCGATTCTCACCCTGACCAGCAACTCCACGATAACTGTGTGGCCTTTGGAGGCAGCCATGTGTAGAGGGGTCCTGTCCACCTTGGTCCGGGCGTCCCGGCTGACGCCTGCACGGAGCAGGACGTCGGCCGTAGAGTAGTGACCGTGCTGGGCTGCCAGGTGGAGCGGGGATGTCCCCAGCTGCGTGAACACAGAGTCGGTCGTTAGTCAAGTTGTCTATAGCACCAAAATCAGGGTGCTGTCATTTTGTAGGGATGGGGATTTTGAGGCTTCTGACACCTCGAGCGGTTTGCATCGAAACGACGACACTCGATACGTCGAAAATTCCGTACTGCCGACCTCTGGTGGTGGGTTTTAGGAATTGCATTGTGTCTCTTGTGACATCACACGTCGCATGTGTTCTTGAATAAAGCTCAATTCAAAAAAGTTCATGGTTTCTGTCTTCTGCAGGGTGATAAAAAGTTGTGGCCATTTTAACAGTGCCATTGTGACACAATCTTCCCTTGTGGTGCACAACATTGGTCAGACCCATTGCTGTGTTGTGTCATAATGTGTGGCTCTCCCTCTCAATGAAAGCGAGTGTTCACACACTAACATTCTGAACTATCATCCCTGAATGAAATAATATAAAATGTAAATGTAAATATATATGCACACACAGTCTATGGCACACACACATTAAGTAGATTAGTAGACTCAGAAAAGAGGGAGAGACAACGCAAGACAGGGCTGAAAACTTTTCCTCCTCCATCTTCGACAAGCCTCCGCTCAAACCAACACCTTTCGACACCTGCCCACATGACCTGCGGCGCTTGACACCAAATCTTGTGATACTTATTGTTTCGGGAAGTTGCTGTTTAAAAGAGGTATCTGATCTAACGCCAACCTTCCTAGGCTTGTCACGAGCGCCAACTCGAATGGAAACACCGCTGGCACCAGCGCATATTTCGAGTATCCGCGCCGCCCGTGACTAACTTCACAAACTCCAATGGAGACACACCGTTAGATGCTAGGTTGCATTGGGATTGAACACACAGTAAGTGTATGTGTGTCTGAATGCACTTGCGTGTGACTGCATGTGCCTGCATTCGTGTGTGTGTGTGTGTGTGTGTGTGAGTGTGCGTCTGTGTATGCTTGTGTCTGTGTGTCCCTGTGTGTCAACAAGAGCTCTCGGATGGCAGGTGACAGGGACAAGGGGGTTCGGCCTCTGACCAATCATACATTTTCCCCTCCCTTCAACGTAGACACGTGCACACACGTACGACCACATCCTCACAGACACGCTCACACTCGCACACCGATCCGTACCTACTTCCACCCTTCATGCCCTGTGGAGCTTGGGGTCCGTCAACGCTAAGACAAATTATCGCGAGGGGAATTTCATGGACAGAGAGGATCTGTCACCTCAGGAGAGAGACAGGGCTCAGTGTGTGTGCGTGCGTGTGGTTACGGTGGGGGGGGGGGTTATGGGAAGGGTTAAGGGGCGTCATGAGGAATGGGGGAATTCTTTCTTCCATTATAGACTCCACACTGGGAAAGATTCTACTAACACCACCGCACCCCGCCCACACTAAACTTCACTGATCACTGCTAAAATATAAACATAGTCAAATGGAGAGTGGAGGGTAGGAGAAAGATGGAGGAAGAGAGGAGGGGAGAGAGAAAGAAAGACGGGTAGAGGGGGAATGGAGAAGAGACAGGTGGGGGGGGGGGGGGGGGGGGGGGAGGGGGGGGGAGGGGAG
>OMKY01060246.1:0-14508 GCA_900302395.1 Bregmaceros cantori | reverse complement strand
TGTGGACAGACGAGGAAGCGAATGTAATGGCGTTTAAACCTGGTTTTCGTGCGTGTTAATACAATTGCACTGAAGTTTGAAAGTCCACCAAATATATTTTGGATGAACTCTATAAAAAATGTAATATTTCACAATTTAAGGAACTTTAAGAACGAACACAATTTCTGCATTCCGAACCGGTTCACGACCGATATTTTGGTGGCGGAACGGTTCCGAGAACAAAAACGTTAAACATAGGCCTGCCTGAACCGTTCGGAACGGAACTTTTAAAAAATAATTTCGTTTTCAAGCCCTGGTTCTAGCCGGTCAATTTATTGGTGGAACTCATAACCGGAAACGTTATAATTCCCTTTCTGTTCGGCACCAATCGATGGGGGAAAAAAAATAACGGTTCAAAGCCCTGACTCGGACCCTTTCAAACACGCACCAATGACATGTCACAGTTCCCTGGCGCGCTCCAGTGGCTCCACTCATGCAGCCGCAGTCTTGCGAGGGGCATCTTTCAAAAAGTTGGCGATTATCACAAAATTGCAGTTGCCTGGAGCTTTTGTTCACACTAGGATTCCAGAATTGAGGATAGCAACTGTTTAGTGTTGTTGATGTTGCTGGTGTGGGTGGGTGTGTGCATGCATGTGAGCGAAAGAGAGACAAATGTAACTTCACGGAAGCATCTAAAAATGTTTGTCACGGGTCAAGTACAAACAATTTAGTAACCCAGAGAGGAGACAGAAAGGAGGGTTTAACAACCCTTCATCAATAACTCAAAAGGCTTTGTTCTTTTATATGAAGAAGACCCTTTAGAGGTCGGCGTGAAGTTAACAGGCTCTATGTAATGCTCGTCCATGGCGTCGTCGTCAGAAACAGTACTCATCTCATGATCAGTGTCCACCAGGGCTGAACGGATATCTAGTGAGACTTCGTCAACATATAGAGCTGAGACGTGACGTGCTCAGTCAGGTAGACTGACCTGTTCTGAGACTGTGGGGCCGCATCTCTCCGGGGTCGGATGCTGCCTTAAATAGGGGCGGGCTGTTGATTGCTGACACAGGGAACCTGGCGGCGCTGGAGGCTCTGCGGATAATCCTCGCGCCAGGGATGTTGATGGGCAATCCGCGGACGATGCGCGCCGTTCGTCCAGCTGTCCCCGCTGGCTTGTAACAATCTTTAGAAGATTAGAAAAGAATGATGGCAAAGAACATCAAACAATATTTTGAGAACAGGAATCCTGATGTTCTTTTGGAAGGGAGGAGATTGTTTAGTCACAGTCTTTAGTCACTGTAAGATAGTGGTTAGGGTTAGAGGTTAGCCTTAGGGTTAACCTTGGAGAAACGCTTTTTGGGGAAAAGTGCAATTTAAAAAAAACAATTTAATAAACATTAGGGTAAGCCACCTAAAATACAATAAGCTTCCATAGAGTTATGAGTTCATGGGGAATGTATTGCCATTGACTGCAAACATGGCATCGGTAGAAGAAATAGTTTTGCTGCATCTTATACTATAGCTTATACAAAAGTTGCAGGCGCTCACCAACTCGCACAATTGTTTCTTCAAGTTCTCCATTTTTAAATGTCCTGTTTACTTCTCTTCTTCGTCACTTTTCACGGATGGGACAAGATACCCCACAAGCTTCTCCGCAATGCGGCGCAAAAGCTTTCTAGGTATGGCCGGAAGTGCCGCTTGTCTGTGTGTGAACAGAGAAATTTTATTATTTAGTCCACCGCTGCCGGTGCCGTGCCAAAGCCGTCACGGCGGTTATTTGCGCGCACACTTAGACAGCCTATCTGGAACACAAACAGTAATAGACGCGCAATCTGTCAACCCCTGTGTGGTCTGAGGAGATGCGCCCGGGAGGCCCGACCGCATCCTCTCCAGAAAATATGACGAATGCCACCTCCATTTCTCCTCCGCACCGTGGAGGTGCAGGAGCGGAATATTTGCCAAGTTTTTGTTTTTTTTTGGCCTGCAGTCAGCGCGGGCATCCGAAGGAAGCTTGCGTGAACAATTTTCTCCCACTTCTAAAATGTGACAGGTGCGAAACGCAAAAGAGAGGGTGAGGGCTGAGCGCTAGACAAAGACAGAGAGGAAGAGAGAGAAAGAGAGTGACAGATGGAAAGTGGATGAAGGACACACACACACACAAAGACATAGAGAGAGAGGGGGGGGGCGAGAGAGAAAGGGAGAGAGGGGGAAGAGGAAGTGGATGGAGCACAGGATGAGATGCAGAGAGAATGCATGAAGAGTGAGCATAGAGAGAGAGAGAGAGAGAGAGAGAGAGAGAGAGAGAGAGAGAGAGAGAGATGGAGGGCAAGATGATAGATGATGGAGAGACAAAAAGAGAGACAATGTCACACACACACACACAATACATTGACAGAGAAAGAGGGTGACACACAGGAAGCTGATGATGGGTGAAATCAGAGAGAGACATAGAAAGAGAGGAATGCACTCATAAAGAGACAGAGAGAGAGGGAGAGAGTGACATAGAACGTGGCTGGTGGGCAACATCAGAGAGAAAGAAAACACTCATACCATACAATGAGAGAGAGAGAGAGAGAGAGAGAGAGAGAGAGAGAGAGAGAGAGAGAGAGAGAGAGAGAGAGAGAGAGAGAGAGAGGGAGAGAGAGATTGGTTTGACGGGGGGTGAAAACTAGGGAGAAATAAAGGGAGTTTAGGAGAGAAGGTCTGCGAAATCAGGGAAAACTGTGCAGGGCTCCGAACCGGTTCAAGGAACGGAAATGAAAACCGAAAACGAGCAGAATTTTACGAGGAGCAGAAACGGAAACAAAAAAAGATTTCTTCAACTGTTCCGGAACAGAAACGGAATATTATGAAATCCACAAAACCGGTTAAAAACGTTTATTTTTGTTCTCTATGTATTTTAACATATCCTATGTCTGGGAGACTATTTCCGTCCACTTTCACTGTCAGTCAGCAAGCCCCATGTATCTGGAGCTCCATCTTGTGGACAGACGAGGAAGTGAATGTAACGGCGTTTTAAACCCGGTTATCATGTTAATACAGTTGCTCTGAAGTTTGAAAGTCCACCAAATATATTCTGTATAAAATATATTTAAACTTAACTTTGCACACTATATGTCATGGTCTGCTGCGCGTGGCGTCGCGTGCCGCGCTCATGGTGCGCACCCGTCCCAACTCCGCGACGCGCTCCCGGTGTGCACCCGCCCCATCTCCACACCGGTTCCCGATCAGCTGATCACCCGCTGGTCTATAAAGGGCGGCTCGTTCCTGTGACCGGTGTCGGATCGTTGTCTACGCTTCCTGGTCCAACCTGGACATACATCCGCTAACCTGCCTGCCGTCTGCCTGTCTGCCTGCCCGTCTGCCAACCTGTCTGCCTGCCTACCTGTCCGTCTGTCCCCTCGCTGCCCAGCTGGTCCGCCCACATGCCTGGTGATATTTCCCCAATGAACTGACTAAACCCTGAACTCATAAATAAAGAACATAGAGAGAATAGTAAATAAAACTGTGTTCTGCAGCGCATGAGTCCTGTGTCCTTTCTGGTCCCTGACAGTACGTCTGCAAGCGCATTGATCTTTTTCTCGACTATTTTTATCCATTTGCTCCTAGAAGTAATTCCAGTCTCCCTCTCCCCTGTCTATCTCTCTTTATCAACTGAATCATTTTGAAAAATATATATTTAACTATCTAGATAGATGTTTAGCTATGTAGACAGTAAAATGTATTAATTAATTTGTTATATATATTTCAGAATCTATAACAGAGACATTATTTTTCAGTGAATGAGGCTGTCATAGGCCTAGGTGGAGTACAACTTTGCTACTTCTGTTATTTGCTGTTTCTCAAATAAAATGTATAACGTAGTATCGAAAGATATCGAAAACATTGATCACACCCATGATGGGTGTGATTTACACCCCTAGTTTCCATCGTTACTTGTCAAGAGTAATCTGATTACTGACTATTCCTCTTAAAAGTAACTAAATTAGATTACTGACTATTTTTTTAAAGTATTTTTTCCGGCATAAGCGCTGTTTTTTATCATTTCTTTTGTTGTTGACAGGATTAGTCAGAAACTGTGTGTGTGTTTGAAGAATGAGGGGCCCCAGGTCTAGAGGGTCACAAAATGGCTAGTTCCGCCCCTGAGTAACACATACAGACAATAACTTTCTTTACAAGCTCTGCAGGCAGCAGACTGTGACACCAGAAGTCTCAGTCCAATGGTTTTGTCACGGATTGGTTGACATTAACTTCAACTGTTCAACACTACATTTAGCTGTTCCCGCGTAGGCAACTGACTTTCCCACATTAGAAAGCTGCAAATAAGGGCTCACATTAGGGCAATCCACCCTAGTTTATCTATAATGTATATAGCGTACATAACTTCTGTTAAGACCGACTGTCTTCTTGTTTGACTCCTTTTAGATTTCGACCGGTTCAGACAATGGTGCTAATAGATTAGTGCTATCAGCTTTACTCAAATGCCTTTGAGAAGTCTAACAATGGGACGAAAACGTGTTTATTGACACACAGACAGGCACTCATGCATACAGACCATGCGCTACTTATACTAATTTCTAGCCATCGCTATTTGGCAAAACGTCTTGAGTCCAAATCACCCTGGTTATATCAATGGCACAATGATATAATTAACATTATATAAATATACATTTCATGTGGGAAAAGTAATGTATTAATT
This sequence comes from Bregmaceros cantori, assembly GCA_900302395.1. NCBI lineage: Eukaryota > Metazoa > Chordata > Actinopteri > Gadiformes > Bregmacerotidae > Bregmaceros > Bregmaceros cantori. Next base: position 9,830 of record OMKY01060246.1, on the reverse strand, counting down.
AGGTCCGTGTCCAATGATCAACTAACAATGAATTAATTCATTTTACTTATATCTCATTATGCCGCAGCCAGTCCCACGGTGATGTAAGTTAGATTCGTTTAACTATTTAAAAATAGTTACGTAATTAAGATTCTAATATGCGACCTTAATTATATGCATTATGCACCGTTTAAATATATTAGAATGTTATGGATGTCATTACAAGTAAAGTACATATTCATTTTCATTTACTATGATTATGACGTTTACCCTCATTTGTGTGCGCGTGCGTGCATGTGTGTGTGCGTGTGGGTGTGTAAGTTTGTGCGTGTTTCCAGGGAAGGCTAGAGAGAGAGAGGGGAGCCTGTACTCGTAATATATTTCCCTCGGGATGCTGAACGCTTTTCCATCGAGCTCCAATGACTCACCGAGCACCGACACGGCGACCGCGGCTCCGCAGCTCGCCAGCGTTGCGCCGTCCAGCAAGCGAGTTGCGTCCGTCATGGTCAGATCTGAGTGTCCCCGCGGCGCGAGTGTCCCGGGGCTGATAGAGTTGTTATGCTGGCGGGTGTTTCCTGTCCGCGGCTGTTGGAGAGTTTAAACGCGGCTCCGAGTGACACGCAGGCAGCAGATTACAAGCGATTACTGTGAGATCCGAGAGCTACGCGCCCCCCCCACTACACACACACACGCAGGGGAAACAGCAGGCTGGGGCTACTCTTCGCGCACGTTCGATTCTACGCACGACCAATTTGTTAATAATGGAATCCGGTTCGAACATACACTTTCCTGCATTTACGAATTGCATGCGACGGTGATATGTGACGAATTGACGCTGTGCAGGCTGCACATTCATTATTTCTTTGAGCGCACGCGACGGCTAGAAAAACGACCTGGTGATGAGAGACGTCGTATCCACGGCGAGTGCGCGGCACTCCGGGGGATACTTCCCTTCTCTGTTGACTTTTTTCCGTGGGGGCTGCATTGAAACCATACGTTATTCCATTCATTCACAGTCCACTGGTGTGTGATTGAATATAACAGCATTATCAAAAGATGAATGCGTTATACCAGTGGCGTAACTCAACCTCTGCCCCCCCCTGCAAGATTTTCCCAGGGGCCCCTCTTCCCTGCAAGTTAATCACCCCCAATTTTTGTTTAAATCGCAATAGCAGCAATCGCAATCATAGCGCAAAGATTTAAAAATGAATTCAAACTAACAGTATGGATAGTTTGAAATTTTTAAGTTGTTAGGCTGTAGTTTAGTACACTAGACAAGAGTAAGGACACAAACATGCCCCATGTGTCGTGCTTCAGATTCAAGCATACCAGCCAGATGTTTGTGTGTTATTGTTAAGAGTTTAGCTTTTATTAAGCACAGGCATAACAGACACAATATTAGGCCACTACAAGCCATGCTACTTTACATTCTATTCTATCCATTTTCAAAGAACCCATTCAAGTAAAATAACTGTTCGTTATTTTATTTTTTTGTGGAATACCTATTGCAGCCCAGCCTCACTCTGCTAATGCCCTCTAGTAATTTGAATTTGAGACCTATACTCTGACTTCTGGCTTACAACTTAGTAAAACAATACTAAAATACAACTAGAAACCTATTGGTCCAAAAGTCCAAAACTCTGAATCAGGGGCTAGCACAAAGCATTTCTCAATAAACATTTAAACATACAAAGTTTTTCTCCGCCTCACATTCTTCAATGCAAAATCCTTTGCAACAGACATTACATCCAATGTACATGCAAGTCCATTTTCTAAGGATGCTTAATGCAGACAAGTGTTCATGTGACGTTGTGCTTCTCAAACATGTCTTGAGTTTTGAGATTGATCTAACACCAGATTTAAAAAGAATAAAAGATTAATGCTGTGGCAACATCTGGGACACTTGATACAATTGATGTCTTCATAGCATAATGAAAACATAACAGCTGCTAACAACATATAATCTCTATTTCGTAGAAAATAATGTTCAACATGACCTTGTCAAATTTTATGTTTTTATGCCTTTAAGTCCTAGCATGTTTTTTTCCTCTTTCTGTAGAAGTTGACCCTGAACAAGTTAATATCATGACATCATAGGATATATGATCTCATTTCCAAAGCCATTGTTTTAATTTAAAAACATTGCAAAGGGGTCCCACCAACACACCCCCCACATACACACGGGGCCTCACGCCCCCAAATTGCGCCAAATCAATCTCTCACTCAGTTATCATAGCTACAATTGACGTGTAGTACTCACATAAAGGCTTGTGAAGTATTTGAACTTAAACCGAGTAGGCCGAGTAGCCGACGTTACGTGACGTCCGCTGTTCGCAATCATAAGAACAATAAAGCATGTTCAAAGTATACATATTATTTATATTATTTATATTCTATATAATCTTTTTTTTTTAGTTGTGTGACGTTTCCCTTGTTGTATTGTAACAAGTTCACAACGCCACACAAAAACAGGGTGCTGTCATTTTGTCCTTCTGTTGGAGCCGCAGATTGTGTAGAGTCATGGCAGTGGGTCAAAGTGGCTGGATTTGTCACACAAAATGCACACCGGTTAAAAATCCACTCACTACAGCTGACTAGTTACCCACTACCCACCCCGCTTCACTCACCGTTTTCCTCTCCGCGTCTTTGCGCGCAGCACACCTATTGAACAAAGAGCGGACGTGCCCATGATTAAAATCTCTGCAAAGTCGTCATTGCAACATGTACATGGCATACGCACCAACATCTATATCAGGGATGGGCAGCTGGCGGCTCACGGGATGCACACGGCCTGCGCCCCCAACTGATGCGGCCAGCAAATAGATTAATAAATAATTTAATGATAAAAGGAAAAAAAAAACACTCCATACAAGCAATAGCTGGCGGTGGCGCCTTGCGCATCAGCTAAGAGCTAATTGTCCGTTTCTCATTACTGAGCAGGGGCCAACAGCTGGGCATAGGAATGAATGGCCCATTAGGCGCAGGACAGACCGCAGTTATGAGAAACGGCCAATGTGCCTAGACTCGCTCTCTTACGTTAGGTTTCCACAGAGTTTTTTTCCCCGTCTGTTAGCCGCAGCGCCGTCCGAACGCCGTGCAAAAAACAAAAGTGTTGTTACAACCACCCCGAGTGCCATGGCGCAAATGGCCTGGTCAAAAAACAAGAAAGGAGAAAGATGAAAAAAGTAGAAAAAGGCATTTCAACAAAAGGCGTGTGCAATACCAAGTTCTTCCACCAGAGCGCCGCATTCCGTAGTGGAAACCACTGTTTTTCCACTCTGCTGTGGAAACCTAGCGTGACTCTGTCGAGAATCATTGACAAGCATGAATAAGCGTTCGGGTCGGGTGCGGCAGTGGTGCACAAACCGTGGTGCGAGGGGTCCCACCAGCGGTATGTGAGCACATTCTGGTGGTACGTGAGAGGATTTTAAGATTCTCCACATTTTCACATTTTAAGTCGCAAAAAATAAAGATGGCTGAGCCGTTTAGCACCACAGAGAACGCCAACACCCTCAGTCAATTGCACACAACACAAGGACAGAGTGGTACATGTTCGAGGCGAACCTTTGCGCACACGCAGGTGTGTCCACTCGCGCACATCTTTCTTCAACCCGCGCCGAACAAAGCAAACATCGCTGTGGAATCTAGGTCAAGGGGAAAGAAACCGCCAACTGCACGCGACAAAGAACAGCACAATTCTCCTTATTTTAAATTGGGTCATCATGAATGAATGAATGAATGAATTTTATTTTAGCCATTTAACATTTCAGCATAAGATATGCAACATGAGAAGATGGTTGTACAAAACGGGCTTAGCAGAGTTGCTATATTTCACCCGGATGTCTGTGAGTGGAGTTTGCAAACTCTGGGAGGTACCTAAATCAAGTAGAAACAGATTAAGACAAGTTAAAGCAAGTTGAACCAGTTAAAACAAGTTAACAATAATGTGGTAATGTGTCTAACATTAAGTCCAACTGTTCAACACTACATTTCACTGACCCACATTAGGCAACTGTTGCGCATTAAGAAGTGACAAAAATATAAACCCATATTTAACAAAACAACATGATAAAGACAAATATGGCAAATGTTAAAAAAAAAATGCATAAAAAAGCTCCACATTGGTAAAAAAAATACATTATAATACATTATAAAATATAATTTATTTTTAGAAAAACTGAGTACTTGTTCTCATCATTGGTTTACCTAATAATCAGTATTGGCATTTTTCTTAGTGGTGTGGATTGCCCTAATGTGGGCCATTTTTATTTCCTATTTCATTTAATAATGAATAACGAATCGTTTATTTAAAAAATACAATAGATAGAACCTCGACGACGCAATCCTGACATCTAGTGGCGAAAGTATATTTAGTCCGTGCTAGCTGGAGTATCATTATGGAATTTATAAGGGGGGGAAGGAGAACACATAAGGAGAACCAGGGCTATACTTACAGTTACTGCTGAGCAGTGATGGGCAGTAACGCATTACATTTACTCCGTTAGAATTTTTTTGTGTACTTTTTTACTTTTGGAGTACATTTTTCACAAGTTACTTTCTACTTTTACCTGAGTAAATTTGAGGTGAAAAAACGACTTTTTACCGAGACGACTGCAATTCGCTATTCGTTACATTAACTTGACCTTTAGCGACACCTGTTGGGAACTGTTGGCACATATGTTGACGTCATATCTCTCTCTCTATCTCTCGGGCGGTCTCTCTCTCTCCCGCTCGCTCTCTCTCTGTCTTTCTGTCTTGGGCGCTCTCGCTCTCTCCTTCTCGGTGTCCGTCTCTCTCTCTATCTCTTTTTCTCTTTTTTAAATATTTTTTTTACTAAAAGTTACTCGGTACTTTCGCTACTTAAGTAACTTATTTGTGGAGTACTTTTTACTTTTACTTGAGTAAATATTTGGATGACTACTTTTTACTTATACTTGAGTAATATGTTGCTGAGGTAACAATACTTTTACTTAAGTAACTGCTATGGCTACTTTGGCCATATCTGCTGCCGAGGAATCCCAACGCAGTGAAGGCACTGGATACTGTTGACTTCAGCTGATGACTCACAATGGGCCACCATTACCACCAGCCAACATGATCAGTGACGTTTGACCGTCCTGAATTAGTCAACTGTTAGTACTGCTGCTTGTTACTCCTAACTACTAGTAGTACCAGTCGTGTCTGCGTCCTGCTGTAGATCCAAGCATGCCGCGGAGATGCTGCGTGGTGGGCTGCAGCATCCCGCACAGGAGCAGCTTCGCCCTGCCCTCCCAGAACGAGGAGCTCCGGGACCGCTGGGTCGACTTCATCTTCGCCGGGAACGTCAGGTTCAAGCTGTGCCGGAGGGATCGGGTCTGCGCCAACCATTTCTGCTCGGACTGTTTTGCTAACGAGGGCCAGTACCAGGCAGGCTTTGCGATGCGGTTGATACTTAAACACGACTCGGTACCGACGCTGCGGGAGTCGACGGCAGCCGAACTCAAATCGGTGAGTCCGAACTAAACACTGTATATAAATGTGTATAGTAGTAGTAGTAGTAGTAGTAGTAGTAGTAGTTGTAGTAGTAGTAGTAGTAATGAAAATATGAATGCTAATAATACAAATATTAATGCTAATAATAAAAAATAGCAATAATAATAATGCAATAATAATAACAATAATAATAATATAATAAAAATGATGATAATAATAATAATAATAATAATAATAATAACAATAACAATAACAATAATAACAATAATCATTTTCCTGTAAATCCCAGAAATCCAGCGCCACTCTGTTAACTGATGTTAGCGTCGCTTGCTCCTTACCGTAGCGACACGATAGGGTTGAGATTATTATGGGATAGTTAGTATTGTAACGAAAGGCTGTCCCCTCGTGGAGGAGCTGGGAATAGAGGAACTTACATAGCAATAGCTGAGTTCAGCTATTGCCAAGGTTCGTTCGGACTCTATTTTAGAGAGGCGTGTAGGCAGGTGTGAGTCATTCCAACTACTGGCGTGGTGGAAGTGCATGGTCTACCGATCCCAGCCCTCCCTCCCTTTTCAGCAGAGAAGTTATTTAAAGGAACAGTCTTCACATAATGGCAGCTCACACTACCCGTGCACCTAAACAGTGGTGTTTGAGCAAACGTGAAACCCTGAAGTCGTTTGATAATTGGAAAAATAATATAATCTACTCGCTCTCGTTGGACCCGGCATTTGACCCATTTCATACCGTCGGCGTGACGTTGGAAAAGAAGAGGCACGCCTCCCTGTTCTGAGGCCTCTATGATGATGATGATGATGACTGAGTAGATGCCACGCGCAGGCGGACGTCCAGACAGAAGGTGTGCCCTACCCCGACCCCAAGCACCCGTGCCGTCCAGGTTCTGCAGTCGCCATACATCAACACCTTTCATGGCCACCACAGCATGCAGATTATTCTGGACACCGGCGCCACCTCAGACTATTTCAAGTAACAAGTAATCTAAAGCATTACTTGTTACTTGAAATAGCTGAAATTTTAGTAACACGATTCTTAGTAACCTGAGGCCAGAGAGGCCCTTCATGCCTCCGCACGGCTGGGGTGATCAACGCTAAACACGCTACAGGTGTGGATGTGCATTCTGCTGGAGTCCCACTTTCAGCTGCACCGGACCCTGATATAAAATATAAAATGCCATCATGGTTTAAAAGGTTTCACCCACAATGGTGCAGAACCGGATGACGAGATGACCAAATTCCAATTGTGTTTGTTGCGATAGGAAGCTAACCGGCTACAGCAGTACAGGCGTACCAAACCACTACACCTGGACCGCCGCTGGACCCACATGGTGGACTCACAGCCCTCTGTCAGTAGCCGTCCACCAGCCAGGTGGAGTACAGGTACAAATCAATTCTCAAGGTTCTCATTTTCCCTTTCAGCTTGGGTGGATGTTGTGTAGCTTTTTGTACATTATTCAGAATCAGAATCAATCAGAATCAGAATACTTTATTGATTACAATTGGAAATGTGTTTTTATTCAGCAGTCTCCACTCACAATCAGTAAGAATGGTAGTAATACAGCAGTCAAGTAGGTCATGAGATTCTGGAGTCTGGAGTCCAGTCAAGTGCCCACAATTGGAGGCTCAAGGAAATGTTTAATTATTAAGACTGTCAGAAATATTGGAGTTATACATAAAATATATTTTGGACAGTTCTCTGGTCCTCCAACCACCGTTTTGAAAACGCCTCACAATAGGTCTCTGTAAGCTTTTGTGAGAAACGAAAGTACATCTCCGGCTGTGTCCGAAATCGCTCCCTATCCCCCATTTAGTGCACTATATGGGGCGCACGCCAGTTTTAGGAGTGTCCAAATTCTCCATGTACCCTATATAGTGCACTGAAAGTATCCCACAATGCACTGCAAAAAGTAGTGAGCATCGGATGAACCCTAGACGAGGCAATATAAGCCATAATGCATTGCAAGACTTTTTAAAGAGCGGCGGGAGTAAATTGCGACCGACTGCAGCAAATAGTTATAAATGTAAGTACTTTTGACTTTTTGTAATGATTGTTGAATTTTATAATTATATATGTTTATACTTATATTTTATAATAATTTTTGCGGCGCCAACTCTAGTGTCCGAAATCTCGTCCGTTGCAGTTGAGTGCACTATAAGTGAGTGCACTATATGGGGAGTAAGGAATGGGGAGTGATTTTGGACACAGCCTCTCTCTCTTCCATTGTACGCCATTGATTTCCTCCTGTGGTGATCTTTGTCTTGTCCTGATTGATCTCCGACACTATCAATCAAACCAATCCTCTGTTGTAATTGGTCGCTGTTCCATGTCTTGTGTGATGTTCCTACTCTGTGATTGGCTGAAAGCCTGAGTTCATGTTCCATATATCAATGTGCTTCCTGAATAAACTTTCAGAGCGTTGGATGCACCTTCAAACTGTGCAATCAGATTGCTTGATAGGTAGGTTAGTACGGGGAACCTAGATTATCAATAATTACTCATAACAGAGGCTGTGAGTTGTTTGCCGTTTCCTTTGTATTTAATGAACATCACCTTTCTGTTACAGCCATCCACTATCATACTGATGATGATGAAGAGGAAGATGGCTATCTGCCTCGTCTGAAGACAGAAGAGGAAGAGGATGATGAAAAGATGCTCCCACCGGATCGCGTCGCCAACACGTCACCGGCAGACACTGCTGATGATGAAGACGATCATCAGCCAAGGAAAAGGCCTCGTCTGAAGACAGAAGAAGAAGAGGATCGCGTCCTAATGTGGGGCAGTCAGTTACCTCATATTGGACAGTGAAATGTAGTGGTAAACAGTTTAACTTAATGTTAGACACATTAACATAGTGTGCTTTTACCATAGTTTACTGCCATTCATTAGTTTAGGGAGGAGCCAGAGCCACTGGAGCTTAGATGTCCCACATTCGTCAGTGGCCCACATTAAGGCAGTCCTCCTATATGCAATATGGCGATTTAAAATTAATCTTGAATCTATAGTCTTTTTTTTTTGATGAGACAATATTATCGGATATTGTGATATTTTCAATTCAGAATATTGTGATATGACAATGTGGACATAGCCCATGCCTAATAGTGATTAAAAACATAGCATATTGATTGACAGGTCGATGGCGATGGGGTGTGACAAGCACACTCAGGTATCAGCATGGCATTGTAGGGAGCCGGCCGAAGAGGATGTCCTGGCCTCACTAGGTCTGAAGGTGGAGTATGAAGACGTGGACATTAGTGGACACCAGCGTCTACCTGAGGTCACAGGAGCACCTGGTGAGTTTTAACCAGGGCTTGAAAACGAAATTATTTTTAAAACGTTCCGTTCCGAATAGTTCAGGCAGGTCTATATTTAACGTTTTCGTTCTTTGAACCGTTCCACCACCAAAATATTGGTCCTCAACCGGTTCGGAACACAAACATTTCGTTCGTTCTTAAAGTTCCTTATATTGTGCAATGTTAAGATTAGATGTAGTTTTTATACAAAATATTCTTGCTGGATGTTCAAACTTCAGAGCAACTGTATTAACGCCATTACATTCGCTTCCTCGTCTGTCCACAAGATGGAGCCCCAGGTGCATGGGGCTTGATGACTGACAGTGAAAGTGGACGGAAATAGTCTCCCAGACATAGGCTATGTTAAAATTTATAGAGAACGGAAAAAACGTTTTTAACCGGTTTTGTGGATTTCATAATGTTCCGTTTCTCTTCCGGAACAGTTGAAGAATTTTTTTTTCGTTTCCGTTTCCGCTCCACATAAAATTCAGCAAAATTCTGTTCATTTCCGGTTTTCGTTTTCGTTCCTTGAACCGGTTCGGAGCCGTAGTTCAAGACCCATAGAAAATTACGTTCTGTGTCCTTGTCCACAGCAGTTACACCAAATGATTCTTCAGATCTTAGTTGTGTGAAAAACCTTGGAATACCTTCCATCTAGCACACTATATACTGCTGGTCCACCTGTGGACTGCACCAGTGGACCGATCAACCCCTGATACCTAAGCGGTGGAGGGCGTATGTTTTTTTCTGGTCGAAACGTCCAAACAGCCCGTTCTGGAAAACCACCGACGATGTAGTCACGTCAATCTTACGCTAGGTTTCCATTACAGAGATTTTTCTGTACGGTACGTATACGGTCCGTATACGTGAGCAAACAACCGAGTTGTCACCGTTGTAGCATGCTCCATTGTGCTGAAATACATGCCGTAGACGTACGGTCCGTATACGGACCGTATACGGACCGTACAGAAAATCATTTATTTTGATTTTTCACCGCACGTATACGGTACGTACTGGGGGCGTGGCCGTGTCCTCAGTGATTGACAGCAGCTCTGAACAATCAGCGGACTATGC
>OMKY01060231.1:1706-15294 GCA_900302395.1 Bregmaceros cantori | reverse complement strand
ACGCACGCGCGGCGGCGCGCCGTAGAAAAGAGCAGATTGATGTGGATAATTTGTTATTGGATATAAACAGTTTTAAAGAGGCAGAGTAATTCTGCCAGAGACCCAAATCCTTCACAATCCTATTAGAGCAGCAGGAACACTCCCCACATCGTCTGGGGGTGTACCCAGCGTGAGGGAATTTATTTGTTGAGCCTTTTCCACACACATACACACACACATACACACACACACACACACACACACACACACACACACATACACACACCTACACACACACACCTACAAACATGAACATATACATAAAGAAAAATTAGGAGTGTACCGTACACACATTTTTTAGTTCGGTATGGAGGGTCATGGCTTGGTATAGTTTCAGTACCGTAGCAAATCATCTTTCTTGTCATCAATTGTTAAAATTGAAAAAAACAGTTGCTTAAATATATTTGTAAATCATATATTATATAAATAATATTTTACCGGCGAGTTGCAATTTAAGACAGCATTTTCTGTAGAATGGAAAAACACCCATTTTTACGGCAAATGTTTACCGGCAGGATGAATTATGAATTTACTTCACATTAATTTACTTTAACATCGTCTGTTTCACTTTTTTTTTCAACAAATTCTTCAGACTTATATGGCTCACTTTGTTGAGCCATAGAATTATTAAAATTTGCTTTGGTAGTGTAAAAAAACACAATGCGATCACACAACAGTGATGACTTGCTCTTGTTGGTGTGAATGACTTCTAAAATGGCCATAAACTGATTTTTTTGCTGGTTAATTAACTAATATTTTGCACATGGCCCCCGTGGCTTTCCCTCGTGACAACAGAGCCAGAGTGCCAGACGGCAGAAGAGTTTAAAAACCAATATGGAGATGATAAATACTTTAACTTCTCGATGTCTGGTTAGCTGTGCCGTCACTTTCCCTGGGTGCTGGGTCTCCACGTTATAGTCTAAACTTGGTGTTTCCGGGTTTATGCCATTATCGGAAAGCTTCTGGATGTTTCTGTTACACTCATTATAACAAAGATTCCACTGGAGTATTTGTTATAATGAGTAATAATAATAATCAGATTCGCCCGGACAGTGCTGTCAGTCCAAATTTAGTGCTTTCTCAATTAACTGTTAATGTAATTTATTAACTGTTAATGTCCATTATTAGAAAACAATAATTAAGATATTTTATTAATATATTATATTTCTAATATGTTGTTTATAAATATTACAAGTCAGATAAACGCTAAAACAATTAGTAGTAGCAGTGACCGTAGCAGTAGCAATAGAAGCAGTATTAGCAGTAGCGGCAGTATGAGTCGTAGTATTAGCAGTAATAGCAGTAGTAGTGGTTTTAGCAGCATTAGTAGTAGCAGTAGTAGCACTAGTAATAGTAGCAGTAGTGTTGGTGCCAAGACACTCACAAACGTTGAATTTTAAAGAATGCACCTCACCTCTTCTAAAGCCACTTCTCCACAGGCTTACTTAAGACTGGCACGGCGCAGTTCACATACACGTCCACCCGAAAAATCGCTCCCCCACGAGTGCAAATCGGCCAGGTTTCAGGACCCATTGAGGTATGGGTCTGGAATGTGGCCATCCGTGGCCACATTTGCTGGTCGCCGATTGGTCACAGTCCGATGTGGACACGGCTGGTGACGCAACGTGGTTGGCCAATCACAGATGGTTTGTCCCCCCCCCAACCCCCTTGGCAGATAATAGCAGACAAAGGCAGATGGGACCACCTGGAGGTGCTGAAGTGGCAGCAGTGGGAAATGTGGGGGTGAGCACTGGCATATCAAAATTGATTTATTTTTTAAAAATTCGGCACCACCCCCCTCGTAGTCGCGTTAACAACAGTGGAGACACATTCCCCTGAACTAAACTTAAGTGAGATGCGCTGGACTACTTTTTTTGTAGTGGAGAATTGGCTTAAGACTTTGCTGTCAATGGTAGCCAACAATCCTTGGAATAACTCTTCTACCCTTGCAGGTCCAACTTAAAAGGCGTGCACTGAGGGGCAATGTTTGTAGCACGGCTGGCTCAATAATACCACATACTGTTTTCTGTCTTTGTATCTTGTGTGTCTCTGTGTCTATAGATGATCTGAACAGCAGTCACCAGCACTGTGTACTGGCTGGAGACAGCCCTCGCTTCAGTTCCACACACAGAGTGGCCGAGGTAGTTTCTAATGTTCTCTCACTCTCTCACTTTTTACTTTTCATTCGTTGTGTCGATTGGGTGGCCCACATTCACTGTCCTAATGTGGGCCCTTTTTTGCAGCTTCCTAATATGGGACAGTGAAATGTAGTGTTGAACAGTTGAACTTACTGTTAGACACATTACCATAGTTTGCTTTCACCATAGTTTCACTGATATTCATTAGTTTAGGGAGGAGCCGGAGCCTCTGGAGCTTAGGTGTCCCACATTAGGCAGTGGCCCACATTGGGGCAATCCATCCTATTTAATTAATCCCTAACTCATTTGCTTATTGTTTAATTTATTAGTCGGCCATCATTAATGGTTTCATTGTTTGCTTCATCTGATCAAACGTGTAATATATGTTGCTCCCAAGGCCGGTGTCCATTCCTAGATTCACGGCACGACCCATTCTCTTGGAAGCTGAACACTGTTGAGACCGCACAGCAACACGGAGTATACATAAAAGTCGATAAGTAAGCTTGAGGAAGAGTAGGATCTTCCATGATAGGGTGGATTGGCCTAATGTGGGCCACATATGGGACACCTAAGCCTCCCAAAATAATGAATGTCTGTGGAACTATGGTAAAAGCAAACTATAGTAATGTGTCTAACATTAAGTTAAACTGTTGAATACTACATTTGACTACCAAAAGCACGCAGCCTATGGGATTTACAATAGAAATAAACCAATTTTAGCAGGCTGTTAAACCTACTTAAATATTGTTTGTAATTGATGTTTTAATGTATATTGTCGGGATAATGAACGGTCAGATTTGGTGTTCATATTTTTTATTCTAGATCCCATAGGATCCCATACATTCTGACTCTGTTGTTGGCGCTCCTAGCGGACAGTACCACCGGAAGAAGTCGCGTGTGGGATGTCTCCCTGCCTAATATGGGACACCTAAACCTCCTAAAATAATGAATGTCTGTGGAACTATGGTAAAAGCAAACTATAGTAATGTGTCTAACATTAAGTTAAACTGTTGAACACTACATTTCACTGTCCCCTATTTGGCAACTCACTGACCCACCCTAACATTGAAATGTAAATGTTAGCACACAATAAGTTTGCAACAGGTGGCCTTCAAAAATCTTTACACTATTAATAACGTCTCATTTTAACAATTGTCCTGTTTTTAAATGAAAAAAAAAAACAAAAACAAACATTGATTATTTGTCAGTAAAAATTGTTGATTAATTGATGATTAAAATAAGCAATAGTTGGAGAGTGTCTAAAGGAAACTATATCAACACAAAGCGGTGTCCAATGTTTTCCACTGTATCACCCATTGTTCAGAGATGGCAAGTAACGAAGTACAAATACTTAAGTACTGTACTTAAGTAGTTTTTTCATGTATCTGTACTTTTAGAAGTATTTTTTTCTCTGATGACTTTACTTGTACTAAGGAGATTTTCAACAGAAATATCTACTCCTTACTTTTCAAAAAACAGGCTCGTTACTTTTTTTGCGCACTGATGGTAGATGGTAGGTGGTAGGGATATGTATAGTGTGAATGAGCCAGTAGGGGGCGGTAATTATAACAGATGTTAATTTCAATGTTTGGCAGCGGGATTTATGAACCTCAAGTGAACTAAATTAAGCTAATTTTTTTAACTAATTAACTAATTTATTTAAACATTGAAACATTGTAAAACTAGCATTGAAAAAGTGCATTTTATATACTTTTTTTTTTACTTTGTACTTTATACTTTCAAAAATACTTTTGAGTAATTTTTGAGTGTGTTTCTGGGCCTGTACTTTTTACTCTACTTGAGTAGACATTTGGACTTTGTAGTCGTACTCAAGTTGTTTTTTCACAGATGCATTTTACTCTTACTCAATAAGAAATGTGGGTACATCTGCCATCTCTGCCAGTGTTCCAAGGGGACCCTGGCCTACATCGAGACGTGCTGCAGAGAGGTCCTGGCCAACCTGACATGGGACCAGCCTGAGGGGGGCGCTCCAGCACTGACCTGCCTGCAGCCAGACACTCTCAAACGGTGTGAGGATGTCCACAATGAGGTTGGTGGATGAACTGGAAAGAACCCTGCAGCCTTTTACAGTGTGTTGTATATGATAGGAGCTGATCTTTATTTGTGACCTAGCAGGCTTCACATGCAACAGAAAAACATGTATTTCACCAGATATCGGCAGAGTAGCCATAAAATTACTGAAGTAAAAGTATTGTTACCTCAGCAAAATATTACTGAGGTAAAAGTAAAAAGCAATCATCCAAATTGTTACTCAAGTAAAAGTAAAAAGTTAGAGACAGAGAGTGAGACCGAAGCAGACAGAGCGAGGGAGAGAGCGCCGGAGAGAGAGAGAAAGATCGAGAGAGAGAACGCGAGAGTGCCCGAGAGGTTGAGGGAGAGATATGACGCCAACATATGTGCCAGCAGTTCCCAACGGGTGTCGCTAAAGGCCAAGTTAATGTAACGAGTAGCAAATTGCTGACATCTCAGTAAAAAGTAGTCACACATTGCCATAACACATTGGGTGCACATGAGCATTGAATATGAACAAGATTAGCAGAACTACATGTTTTACAATTCCATCGAAAAGGCACAGAGTTAATGGTCGTGGGATGGAGGGGCTTACTTCAGAGTGGGAAGCTGCCATTCGGTAAGTGAAGTGCTCGCTAACGCTAACCATTGAACGGCACAGCCTCCAAGATGCACCACTCCACATCTCACTTGTGCTTTTTTGAAAATGCAGTTTTTTTGACAAGCAACTTAACTACAAAAGCTTAGATTGATTGTTTTGTCTTTTGGGATACATTTGCAGCTACTGACTCTGTTAACACCTGAATTTCATGAACATATTTATTACGCAATAAAGTTACTCGGCACAAACCTTATTCTTATGCCTTTTATTGATTTTTCTATTGAGAGATAATAAGACAAAAAAACGGTATATTATTAGAAACATTTCAAATTGTTGATGAATTTATGAATATCTTGTATTCTCTTCTATATGCATAATTAATTGAATCCTTGTCTCAGCCAAAACATGGTATAACGCTTGATTACTTAAATGTTGGATAGTGGCGGCCCTTATATTAATTGAACTACTGGGCTGTACTAACACACAAGGCTTAGATCTGTAGATTCATAATAATGTCTTTCCCTTCCCCCATCATGTGACCTTGTTGGAAAATGTGTCCTTAAGGCAGAGTTTCCTCCGTCGTGTGCCCGGCAGCTTTTAGCTCACACCCAGATTATTATTATTATTATCATGTCCAATACTCCTCCTGGGAGTGCCCCGCTGGAGGGAGGGAGGGGGGCTCTCCCTCCTCCCTCCCCCACCCAACTCACCCATTTTGTGTGTGTTTTCTCTCGGTTGTGGAAAACATATCTTGTGTCAAATCCAAGTTGCTCCCATTTGTCCTGCATTGGTTATGATGGATCGTTAGCGCATTGCTTGTCCATATGTTGAGAGGATGGACTTAATACATACACACACACTCGCACACACACACACACGTACACACGCACATTCACTCACGCACAATCCCGTACACTTTCTCTCTCTCTGACACACGCACACACTATCACCCTGACGCACACACACACACACTCACACTGAGTCTATGAATGACTGATAGAAAGGTAACGCGTATGAAAGCTAAAGGTCTGTAAGGTTGTCCACCGGAGGCCATTGGCTGAAATATCAGCACTTCCCCCTTAAATACACACACACACACACACACTCTGCTGGAAAAGGCCCCTAGCGGCCGTTCAGGCTAGCTGAGACTGGCGCGTGGTGCGATGACAGATGAGTTTAGCGTGAGGTTGTTTAAAGGTTGTAGGCAGCATTAATTATTCAGCAACCAGCAAACAATAGGAACCCGGGAGCCCGGGAGCTCCGGGCCCACCCACGGCTGCATACGACCACACCTGCTAGCTAGCTAGCAGCGCTAAACACACCGCCGCCGGGATTAGCCCGTCACGGGCTACTAGCCGGGTCGGGCATGCACTGTTATTTAGGAAGCAGGACAGCACGGAGGTGTGAGGGTAGTGTTGGTTTGGGCATCACATTTATAGAAATACTGTTTCAAAGACAACCTGGGGAAATATTTAATTTAAATACTTGGAATGAAAAATCTGGGCTAGTCCTGCAAATGACTGAAATTATTTGTGGTAGATATTCCTAAAGCAAACAAAAGTTTTGCCTTGCCTTAAAACACATTTTGGAAGATGTGAAACACGCTGGAGCTAAGAGAGCGCAACATACTCAAGGAAGCCTGGAGTATAAATTGGCCCCTATTAGGCAAATTGGGGTGGGAACCATGTGGGGCTTTGCAATTTTAAGGTGTAGTTTGTTGCATCCTTGGTAACATGTTTTGTATATATAACGCATTGTTGAGGCCAAATTGCAAGTGGCAGTCGGCCCTAAAAGACTGCCCAAAATGTGCAGTTTGTTGCATTCTAGATAGATACTTTAGTTATTATTTCATCCGGCATCACTGCCGTGTTTCATCTTTATTGGATAAGATTAGTCGGAGACTGGGTTGAAGAGATCGAGCGTAGACATCGCAGACAAGCCGACGAGGGGAGGAGAACTCTTGGCGGACTGCGGATGCTGCAGTAGACACAGCACCACTAACATGAATGGGGGCGGGTTAAGTGTGGTGTACATAACCACTGCACCAACAACACGCAGCTAGAGTGTTCTGATAAGCATGATTTTCTAGTGGTCAATTAGTTGAAAAAATTGTAAATTATCTTATAATTCTCTCTCTATTGCAGTCTATATATGCATGTGGCTAACCCAGTGTGTGTGGAAACAGTATTTAGCGCAGCTCCCCCTCCCTCCTATCCTAACACGGCCACAGAGCGAGGGCGATGATCGATGAGGTTGTTTGTTTGCATGTGTGGCTCTACCCGGCGGAGCCCACTTTTAGATGATGCATGGCTTGGCAGAGGCAGCGCGTGCCACAACGCTAACGCAGCGCTAACACCGGGCGGCGGGCACGCCAGGAGCGGGGCCATGTTTGACACAAGTCGACCGACGGGCGAACAAGCCAGGATTCTGACCCGGCTGTCTGATCCCAAATGTACACCATCTCAACACACACGCACACACGTACATTTACACCATTGGCTGCAACTAACATTTTTAAATGGTTGACTAATTGTAGATTATTGTAACTTGAATTACAGTGGATTACATGCAGGGCTTGAAAACAAAATTATTTTTGAAACGTTCCGTTCCGAACGGTTCAGGCGGGCCTATGTTTAGCGTTTTCGTTCTCGGAACCGTTCCGGCACCAAAATATCGGTCCTGAACCGGTTCGGAATGCAAAAATTCTGTTCATTCTTAAAGTTCCTTATATTGTGCAATGTTAAGTTTAGATATAGTTTATACAGAATATATTTGGTGGACTTCAGTGCAACTACATTAACGTGAATACCGTGTTTAAAACGCCATTACATTCACTTCCTCGTCTGTCCAGAAGATGGAACCCGAGATGCATGGGGCTTGATAACTGACAGTGGAAGTGGATGGAAATAGTGTCCCAGACATAGGATATGTTAAAATATATAGAGAACAGAAAAAAACATTTTTAACCGGTTTTGTGGATTTCATAATGTTCCGTTTCTGTTCCGGAACAGTTAAAGAAATGTTTTTTCGTTTCCGTTTCCGCTCCTCATAAAATTCTGCAAAATTCCATTCGTTTTCGTTTTTGTTCCTTGAACCGGTTCAGAGCCCTGATTCTTTCATTCTTTTTTCTTCTAAGAATCTTTTAAATATTATCCTGTTTTTTTTTTTTTTTTTTTTGGTTTTTTTTTTTTTTTTGGGCACAAGCGCCGTTTTTCATTCTTTTATAGAGAAAGACAGTCGCAGGATTAAATTGGAAACTGGGATGAAGAGTCAGGGGAAGACATTGAGAAAAGGTCTGGGGTAGGGCTGCAACGATTAATCGACTAATCGTTGACTAATCGATTATGAAATTAATCGGCAACTAATTTCATAATCGATAATCGCCAAGCACTTGAATCAGTGTTGTTTCAGCAATGTTGTGTTGAAACTGCCCTCTATTGGTCATGCAAATAAGATATTAATTGTTTCTGAAAATATGAAATATTAAATGGATAAAACAATTAATATAATGTAGATTTGCTGCTTACAAAGGACCTAATTTGACAATATTTCAAGTCGACAAGATGGATCAATTGTAATTGTTGCTTGCTGTGAATATTTTGGGATTAATTCTGAAGGAAATATATCTAACCAATTAATTGACTAATCGTTTTAATAATCGGCAACTAATCGACTATTAAAATAATCGTTAGTTGCAGCCTTAGTCCGGGGACACACTCTACAACCACTCTGCCACCGCACCCCCAATATTATACATTTTTCATATTTATGTTTTTTTTCCTCTTTTTTTTTGTTATTAAGAAACAATTACGTCAATTTCATTTGTTTTTTCTTTTCTTCTTTCATGATTCACAAAAACGATCAAACAAGATTCACTTTGCGTGGGAGTTAATCACAGCTCCCCAAACACCAACTCATGCATGCACACATGTTTGCTGTGTTCATGAGCTAAACACTTTCCAGTCCGTTTAGTTCACTTATTAGCACAACTTGCTGACACATGAATCATTTCCAGCCAATGAGGACATGCCTCCAAGAGATTTGAACATCTGATTTTCATCTGAGGTTGTAAATTGTAACATGAAAAAACAAAATAAATGAACAACAAAAAAAAAGTTCACATAACGCTGTTTTGCGCTGCAAAAACACTCTTTCAGCGCTCCAGACTCCCACACACGTCCCACAGAAAACACGCACTTGCTGCCAAATATATCAAAAGCATAGTCAATATTTTTAGAACGTACCAAATTGGAATCACTTTTTTTCCTTACAAAGTAGAAATCCTCTGCTTGACATCATAACCCTTGTGTTCAGATATTATCACTGTCTTCAAATATTTGGTGCTGAAAGAGTTGAAGATGATTTGTATTTTCTGGGAGAAATTGCGTTTACAACTTTTTGTATTCTGAAAACATAGCGCAATGTCACCAGGCAGTGCTTCAGATGCATTTTTTTATACAAATTAGAGCTGAAACGATTATCCGAACTAATCGAGTACTCTGATCGATTCGAATACCCGAATATTTTTTTTTCCCTCGATTCATCACCTTTTTTATATTAGCTGATCGGGATCGGACAAACCGTTCCACTCACTGCAGCCGAGCTACATGGCCTGAGAATACACAACCTACGGACGGCTGGACGAGCGGAGATGGGAACGGGCGGGCAGCAGCCAGCAGCAGCTGTGGCTGGGCGCAGCGCCCACTCTGCTCCCTTCGCTCCACCGTCCAGGGTCCGAGGACGGGTGTTGGAGCCCACCCATGCTCCAAGCACGACTCAGTAACTCCCATACAGTCTATGGTAACTCCGCTTCAATGCTTAGCTTCAATTCTAAAAACACGGCACTGGTAACCTGATGTGTTGTTCACAAACCGATCAACTACGAGTGTTGAAACATTGAAGTATCTAATGTTGTTTTATCTCATGTTTGATGTTCGAGTAGTAGCTATTACTTCGATGTATGTTATTATAAAATATTTTATATTATTATAAAATAGAAATTGATAGTGTTTCAACTTTCAATACAAAATAATAAAACTATTTTGCACAAAGATTTTACTGTTTCTTGTGAGCAAAAAAAGTACCCAAGAGGTGAAACAAAAGTGTTTGTTAATGAAAAAAGTAAATTACATGGACATCCATTATTCAGTGAAATGTCTTATTTTCTTTTGTATATTCATGATTGCTACTTAATTCAGATTTTTTTTCTTCTGAATAATCAATTAGAATCGAAACATGTTGTAAGGATAATCGATTACTAAAATATTCAATACTTGCAGCCCAATACAAATGATTGAAAAAAAATATGCAACCGTTGTTTAGACACAACCATTGACAAAGTAGCTGCAGTCCATTCACAGATTATAACACTGCTGTGATGTCTTACGATTGTCCATTTTATGAATGGAAAATGAACATTAAGATTTTTATTCACCAGATAGTGGGAAATATATGACATAATGTTCATACTGAATAATTCATTTCTTTGTTTCACGCAAATGCACATCAGTGCAGCTGTCAATCTCCCCTCAAAATATATATTGAAATTGTCTTTAAATTAGAAGTTCAAGTCAGTAATCTACTTTTACTGTATTTTTATGGTCGCATACACCCTCATTACGCACGTTTGAAGGACGGAGGTGGGAGGGTGAGAGGGGGAGCAAGAGAGGGAAACTGAGAGAGTAACAGAGCGATCCCGCCAGCGAGCGTGTGTGTGTGTCCCACAACCTAAAAGGCTTGCAACGAACACTCATTGCCAGGCTCCGGAGCGACACACATGCACCTAGCCAAGCCCAGAAATGCCTCCACCTCACCCGCTCCACCCTCACAAGCACACCAACCACACACCGTCATGCTAAAGGCTCCTGCATACTTTTAGGGTGGGTGGGGACCAGCCCGCCGTAAAGGTGATCACGTGACCGCCGTCGCGGCGGTTTGGGTAGAAAGTGGTCATAGTTCCAGATCACCGCGGTGCCCCGCCTCACTCTATTCTCTCTATTCTATTATGTTCTCTGTCGCTGTTATGTCGCTGTCTATACACACTGTATGTTGTTGATGTTGTCTCGCTCTTTTTCTCTCTCCCTTGTCTCCTCTCGTCTCGAGCGAGAGAGATTTGCGGGCCTGCTTGCAAAACGGGGACCGCCCACTCTCTCTTGACCAATCACAGCCGCGAGGTGAAGTCTGTTAATAGAAACAAGGGCTATGGTCAGGATGAGAGGTGGGGAGCGTCCCAAGTACCGAGGCACATTGATGACGTGGTGTAGTTTTTTTAACGCAACAAACTACACCACGGCGGTCTGCTCCCCACCCCACCGTGAAGTATGCGGGGGGCTTTACAAGCACACCAACCACACACCGTCAACCAATGTTCTAACGGTAAGCAATGTTCAATAAAGCTCATCTCCCGACTTGACGACCGTATGTGAGTGCCTGCCAGCACCGCCTTACGTCACCCTCCCCCCCCACTCCTTCCTTGTGTACCCCACGCCGTGTAGGTCGCTCTGCCTCCCAACACCCGGGACTTTGCGTTGTGTTTAGTGATGATTGCCCGGTGGAATACGAAGGGGAGTCGGATACACTGGTGATGGCCGCGGTTGAGACCTTTTTATTGTGGATTGATGTCACCTTTCCAAAGCACAGGCAAAACTGAGCTTAAATAGTGAACACATTTCAATTGTACAGATTTTAGAAAATGAAACAATGTTATAAAAGTAAAATATAAAAACATATAGTTCCAAATTTGAGTAGGAAGCAATACTTCTAGCCCTAGCGAGATACAGAAAAAAGGACACATTCATGTGAAATGCAGTTAGAAAGGCATCCAACCTATTAAACAATGCAGAAACACTTCCCCACAAACAATCCATTAAGCAAAGTGAATCAAAATGATTTTTGACCAAGGTATTAGTAAAAACGTGGAGAGTGCAGGGAAGTTGTTACCTTTCCAAAGCACAGGCAAAACTGAGAATCAAGATGGCAGCTGCCCAGCATGGCCACTGACAACTACGGTTTCTGCCAGAGGACATAAGGCCTCAGGCAAACTCTCTGATGCCACCTGCTGGTGCACTTAAGCCACTACCTTACACTTGCATATCTAAATGTGCGACTTCACTTTCGAATCAACACTAAAAAAAGAAAAACATCCTTGTTCTGACAGCTATAACGCATAGGGTGGATTGCCCTTACATGGGGCCTTTTTTGAAGCTTCCTAATGTGGAACACTCAGTTGCCTAAGGTGGAACAGTGAAATTTAGTGTCAACAGTTGAACTTAATGCTGGGCACATTACCATGGTTTGCTTTCACCATAGTTTCACTGACATTCATATGTTTAGGGAGGAGCCAGAGCAACTGGAGTTTAGGGGTCCCACATTAGGCAGTGGCCCACTCTAGGGCAATCCACCCTACTCACACACCTACCCCACTATGCATTTCCAAGAATGTCCTTCAAAAGGCAGCATGATTCTTTCTTACTTTCTCCCTGATTTGATAAATCACAAAGCGATTTTTTTTTCAACCCTTCGGAAAAGGAACAAATGCTTGTCATTGGAAAATCCTCTCATCATTTGCTGTGCTCTGCGGGGTTGCGGCGCTCAAGTCACCGTGATGGGCCAACGAGGTCTGTGGAGGTGGATCTCAAGCAGCAGCGTCCTTGTGCGGCGGCCCTTTGAAATGCTAATCTGCGGCACGGGACGTCTCCTCTCATTTACAGCCGCGGTGTCACCTCCCAGGTGGGTGGGTGACACACACGTGTCCTTCTCCGCCCACTGGTGAATATTGAAGTAGCAGCGGCGAGTGTCCTTCCGTGCCCTGTGCTGCCGCTGGCACAAAGTAAACTCGGATAAGTGTGACCTTGCAGTGTCCCTGCAAGTCTCAGACCGGCGTTGTCCCCTGCGTCTGCCCGACTCTGGTCTCGTCGTTGCATGCGCTCGTGAAGCATGACCTCATGCATGACTCGGGCGGTACTTGCATACGGATGCTAGGAGCTCACGTTGACTCCAACAAAATTGTATCATAGCACAATTATGTGATATGATACTTGGGAATTCCTAGTTACCGGCTTCTAAGAATGTACACTTTTTATCTGTCTCTCAAAGTTTTTGTTGATTTTGACTCAACCTTACCTGTGGCCAGTGAATTATCAGTGTTGCTTTTCTTTATCATATTGACAACTAGCCCATACCCAACCCTTCTATAATGTTTCAATCTAAACCATCTCGGACACCATAACCGACACATGATGTTGAGATTGACTGAATGGACCTTACTTGTAGTCTCTGTCTATCTAACTATCAGCATTGCTTTATTATATATCATATTAGTGATGTATTATTTTATTGTTATATTATTACATACTGTGTACTGTACATTGTTAGTCTTGAAAGAAATTGGAAATTGCATGCATTTTCCTTTCCAACATAGTGTTGCCCATTACCTATTTACTAGTTGGCTGTATTACTCATCATGCTGCACTCTGTAACTAGAACTGATGAACTTAATTTCCCTGTTGGGAAGTCTTCCGATTCTGAAAATGGACGAGGAAGTCAGAGTTTTTGCATACTCAATTATTTTCCAGAAATTAGAGATCATCTTTTGTATATTTTAAGCTGTTATCCGGTTCAAATCGGTACTAATTGTATGAAAAGGAAGAGGTTATTTTTAAAATTTTCATTTTTTAAATTTTTTTAATTGTATTATATCTTCTTATACTTTTTTGACAGTGTACTATTATTGTTATTATTTTTTTCTGACAGTGCTACTACTATATATATTTTTTACTAT
>OMKY01060219.1:0-13952 GCA_900302395.1 Bregmaceros cantori | reverse complement strand
CAAATAGATTCAGTAAAATTAACTCTGAAGTCAATTCAACTCATACTTTACATATATCAGGGACAATGCAAGACGCGATGACGAGGCTGGACTAAATGTTATTTCATGAGTCTAATCCCGTTACCCCCAATGTAACTGTAATCCAGATTACTTTTTTTTTTAATGTAGTTGTAATGGACTACAGTTACTTTATTTTTGTAATCTGATTACGTAACAGTGTTACATGTAATCCATTACTTCCCAACCCTGATAACAAGTAATGGAAATGTCTATACTTCCATTTCGCTACCAGCAGGTCAGGCAATATTGTAGGGAGAGATAACACATCATTAAGTCAATGGAACTCAATGAACGAACAACTGTTCAGCATGAAATCTCCGTTTATTTCATAGAAGTCATCATGTTTTAAAACCTTCGATCAACAGTGAGAGAGAGAGAGAGAAGCTCTCAACCAATCAGAATAGAGCAAAGGATTGTGGGTAATACATTTTGTCCAATCACATCAACTGTAGGAAATGGAGAAGGATGAAGTACAGGCACTTAGTCCAATCAGGTGAGGGGGTTGGTCAATCCACATACACATACAGACTACGTGCGATACGTTGTTCCTAGCATGGTCTGATGAGCATAAGGCCTGACCTCACAGTGATGTATATGTATACGTACAGTTAAGTGGTATTATTTCCACTTCACGACCATTATATAGGGGCAAATACATCAAGTATCTAGACTGCCATCTGCTGGTGAATAGTAGCATATTACCATGTATAAATCAATAATAGAAGACTTTTAAACGGATAATATTAAACAAATATCGCTCGCTGCCTGTTCGTTTAACCGTAATGATACCAACAAAATGTCTGCCGCCGCTTACCCATGAGGTCACCGTGCAAGTGCAACAGCCCTATTGAAATAAATATAACATTTGGTATTTCTTTTTTAATTTATCTATAGATTTTTTTAATGTAGCCATTTTTTCAATTTCTATTGACAAGATTAGTAGGTTAGTAGGACATCGCAGGAAATCCTTCATGGGGGGACTAGAACTCCTGGCGCTCTGGACGCTGTGATCTAAACCACAGTGCCATTATCATGAATGGAGCCGTCTTTAGGTGCAGCGTCTTTAACCATCAACTAATACTTTAAATAAATTGTTTTCCACTGTCCTGACTTTGTTGTTTTCTCCTCAGATCGAGTTCAACCCTCTGCGACAGTACTCCTACGTGCCTGCACCCGACAGCTGGAAAACAGAACGTGAGTATCTGTATTTGCTCTTCCACAACCACACATTGGTCGTTTTTTTTTTTTTTAAGTTGTTTTTTCCGGTGTCACCGCCGTTTTTCCATATTTATTGGATAAGATTAGTCGGAAACTGGGTTGAAGATTAGTCGGAAACTGGTTGAAATGCGCGACACTGCGGACGCTGCGGAGGACACAGCACCACTAACATGAATGGGGTTGCGTTAGGTGCGGTGTCCATAACCACTTGGCCAACGCGACCCCCACATTGGTCGTTTTAAGGTCTTTTCTGTCTCAGTGACCTGTGACCCAATCTACAGAATCTCTGAATGAATGAATGAATGAAATATATTTAAGGACAGACAGTACAGAGCCATTAATCAATGCAACATGGCACATGACACAAGAGATGACATTGCAGCATGGTTTATGAAACACGAAGATATGGTTATACAACAGGATTAGCATAGTTGCTAAATTTCACTCGGCTGTGCACGAGCACCCAGATTGGGGCTCGTTGAATAGAAGTCCATTGTGTGGGCACGCCATTAGCACAGTGGGTACGTTCTTGGGGGGATAGGGGGGCGGGGCTCGATAGAGGGATCCGAGCGTGGGGTGTTATGAGTGGTGGGGATTATGCACGATCTTGTAGTTGTCTCCCTCTCTTTTTAGCCCCTTTAATGCCCTACAGAACCGGATGAAATTCATCTTTCCGTTCCAGATTTGAACTTGAGAAAAGGTGCCAAAATATAAATTTGCTCTTTAATTGCATTTTTCTCCTCCTTCTTCTTTTTCCTCCATAACTTCTGGAGCCAAGATGCTTCTGGCTCTATACTGCCCCCAAAATCTGATATATCTCGGATCCGGGATTACGAAGCTCTTGACCAACGGACAAACTGACGGAGGAAACTAACTACCGGAACCGGACGAAATCGCCCGTTCCCGTTACTACCGGAAGGTATAAACGGAGCTGTTATTCATGTTGTTCTGCTCCCCCACAGGCGTGTCAGGGGTGACCGGGCTACGGGTACGTCTCACCGACCTGGGAGAGGTGCCGCGCCTGCCGGGCCGCGCTCTCTCTCACTTCTACGCCCTCCGCGAGATGAAGGTGCTGGGGCGGTGTATGTGCCACGGCCACGCTAACCGCTGTCTGCCTGAAGGATCTCCCCAGCCAGGGACTCAGGTACGTTTTGTCAGAATTCAGGTCAATAATTTAAAATGATGAATCAACAGATTACGTCATTCACTGAAGATGCGTTACGCGCTCCCTAATCACTCTGCCACCGCGCGCCTCTGGGGCCTATAAAGGGAAATCAGCAGCTTTTAGTGATACCCACCCATGTTCTGGAGGCTATACCTGAAGAATGGAAAGAGGTAGAAATTCTGATGATGAAAGTCTGAAGTTTCCTTTGGTATGTGCTTTGTAGACATGGACACAGAACTTAATTTTCCAAGGGATCTTGAAAAAACACTCACATGTTGAAAGAACCCAAATTTGCCAAATTTAAAAATGACGGCACTGAATGGCACTGGAAGGAGATATGAAAAATGTTCTATAACCCTTAAAATGAAGGGTCCCCGAGTTACTTTAAGCTAGGAAAAGGCGTCCCTGGATGAGAAAGGTCAAGAGCCCCTGATCTAAAGACACACAAACGTTGCATTCACTCCAATCTATGCAGCATGAAAGAAAATAAAAGACCACGCCTATGACCAGGACATTCCAAGCAGTAATTACAGTTTGCCGGGGAGATGAGTGCCACAGGAATTCCCCGTGGTCTCTACCAGTTGGGGAGGCAGTTAATGAACTAACAACTGCAAACTAAAGCTACTGAAATAACAGGACTGTGTTTTTATGCTGGGGGAACTTGAACCTTGTAGCCAAGTACACTGTATGGCAGCGATATCTTAGGATATGTTTAGATGAGGTGAAAACAGAAGTGGTGTTGTTGCGAAAACCGTAATAAACTAGTCTTATCATGTTTCTCCAAACGCGTCAGGGTTTGCACATTAGATAATTTCCCAAATCATTGAAAGTCATCTTAACAGTTCTCCAATGATCAGACGGTGTGGGTGTATTCACCAGGATTTATTCCGGATACTTCAGGAGAATTCAGCAATTGCCACAGGCAGTTTACATAGTTGGACAACCATCGTCCCTCCACGGCCCCAGCATTGGAGACTCTCTCTCTCACTTCCCTGTTCTGCTCCCACCAATCTCTCTAGGCACAACCGCTTTTTGGCGTTGGCCAATCAGATCCCTCGGCACGTACATGCACACAATAATAATAGCAGGTGGTGTCTGCAGACCACGGGGTCAACAAGATCATTCCTGGTGTTATCCACCAGACAGGCCCTTGGTTGGCCTTCAACCACCTCAGTGGCGTCTCATCTTCGTTATTTCAAATTAGTTGGCCCTGTCCAGAATAGAGGAAAACAAAACGACAACGAGGAAACGGATTTTAAACGTATTTCAAAGATGTACGTCCACACTTAGTGGATCAATAATGCTGTGTGGACGGACCCTTGGTGAAAACACTTCTAGAAGAAGCAAAAATAATGTGCATGAATTATAAAAAATATATTTTTTTTCATTTGAAAATAAATGAATGCATCATAACAATAACACCACTCAGTGATCGCATATGGTAGTGGAAGTTGGAAACGTACGCTTCACGTACGTTTTTGATTGTAATTCTTATCTCTTGGTGTTAATTGGTTGCAATACTCTGCTAAACCCCTACCCCTGACGCTATAACACCACTATCCGCTATCTGTCTTTCTGATGCCAAGATCGCTCATAGCCGGTAGAGAATAAATATCCCCACTGCTCTCATCCCGGCCAGACCGCCGCCAGATCACATATAACTCTGACAAACCGTGCCGGCGCCTATAGCTGCGTGATGGCCACAGATGCGCGCGCAGGCATTGTTCACAGGCAATGTTCACAAACATTGAAGTGGTCTATGTTACAGGTCGAAGGCCAGTGTGTCTGCCAGCACAACACAGCAGGAAGGAACTGTGAACGGTGTGCTGAGATGTACAACGACTTGCCTTGGAGCGCTGCTGAGGAGAGCAACACACACACCTGCCAGAGTGAATACCTGCCCTCAAACTTTGTTTATTTATATTCCACCTTTCATGCAGAGCAACACAAAGTGCTTTACAGAAACAGAACATTGAACAGTACAACATTACCCACAACCTCCCACTATAAACAAACAGGCACATACCCACAGACACACTTTCAGTAGGCCGATGTACTGATGACGGTAACATCCCAGTTATAAGCCAGGTCAAAGAGATTTGTCTTGAGCTTCAACATTGACAGTATCCACGGTCCTGATGGCTACCGATAGACTGACTATTCCAGTTGAGGGCCATAGATGCTCAATGCGGCCTCTTCATGTGATTTGGAAATAACTCCACTACTAACTACTAACTACTAAGAGCCCTGTGCCGGTGGACCTCAGGTTCCGCGACGGCTGATATGATACAAGCAGATCAGCTAAATATGGAGGGGTGAGTTTGTTGACGCATTTCAACTATATGTCAACTATAGAGCAAAAGACGATCAATTTGTTGAAAACACACCATAATCAGTCATAAATCTGTATGGCCATTGTCTTGGGTGGACACCTGGCACAGACAATAGTCTGCAGAATCCACCTGAAAAACAAAGGAAATATCTCAGCGCTGACTGTCATGTCCTGTCTCCAAGGATGCCGGTGCAACAACCACGCCCCGCGGTGCCGCTTTGACCACGCCGTGTTTGAGGCGAGCGGCGGGCGAAGCGGTGGTGTCTGTGAGGGCTGTCTGCACCACACCACGGGCCCCAACTGTGACCAGTGTGCCCCAGGCTACCAGCGCAACCCCCGCAGCTCCGTGGACCAGCCTGATGCCTGCATACGTGAGTGTCCCCAGAGCACACACAGGGGCTGTGTCCGAAATGGCTCCCTATTCCCTATATAGTGCACTCAAAGTATCCCACAATGCACCACGAAAGTAGTGGACATCGATGTACCCTAGACCGAGCAATACAACCCATAATTCATTGCGAGACGCATTGAAAATGACCTGAATTACAAAAATAACACGGCGGGAGTCAATGTCTACTCTCCGGTCTGAATCCGAATTCATTGTGTTTATTGCTTGCAAACTCAAACTTAAAGGCAAACTTTGTTTATTTATATATCACTTTTCATGCAGAGCAACATCAGGCGCTTTACAGAAACAGAACAGTACAGAAATTGAACAGTACAACATTACCCACAGACACCCAGTATAAGCAAACAGGCACATTATTAACCCACAGACACACAAACAGTAGTCTGATGTACCGATGACAGTAACATCCTAGTTATAAGGTTATCCAGGTCAAAGAGATGTGTCTTGAGCTTCTTTTTAAAAACACAGACAGTCTCCATGGCCACAGTCAAGGGCCATAGAAGCTGAATGCGGCCTGTCCATGTGATTTGGAATTAACTCGTGGTACACCCTGTGCCTAGTGGACCTCATGTTCCGCGGCGGTTGATTTGGTACGAGCAGATTCAAGTTTCATTTTACTTCTCCACACTGCATAATGCATATACATGACGGCCGTACACACACATGGAATTTTATGCATGAAACAACTCTCTCAAGAACAGGTAATGACCAAGGTCAGCACAAAAAGAAAGAAAAGCAGCACATAAGTTATAAAGTGGCTTTGGCATAGAATCAGCACATAGCTAAATATGGAGGGGTGAGCTTGTTAACTCACTTGAAAACTAGTAGTCAATTCTGAAACGGCGAGGGAGCCAGTGTAAAGATTTTAAAATTGGAGTAATGGGTTCCCGCCCTCTGGTCCTTGTCAGTACACGAGCAGCTTTTTGCGTGCTTTGAGAAGTACACAGATTGGACCACAGCGCTAACGTCCAGTATGTTGGGCTTCCAGCCAGCTGTGCGTGCAGTGCTGAGGGCTCCGTGGACGGAGGCCGGTGTGACGACCTCACCGAGTCATGCCGCTGTAAGGCCAACGTGGAAGGGCCGCGGTGCGACCGATGCAAGACTGGATTCTACGGCCTGAGCGCCTCCAACCCTCTGGGCTGCAGCGGTGAGTCCTCCACCATTACAATAGGGTTGGGGCACGGTGACGTCACGGCTTGGCGGTGGCTGACATTATGGTGGTATCATCGCGGTCTGACGAACAGGCGATATTTGCATAACATTGTCCGTTTAAAAGTTTTCTATTATTGATTCATCCATGGTAATGTGCTATAAATCATCAGCAGATGGCAGCATAATTACGTCCATTGTATTTAGCCCTAAAAAATGGACGTGAAGCGTTAAGTAACACCCCTTAACCATATGTATACGTATACGTCACCATACTTGATACCACCAAAATGTCTGCCACCTCCAAGCCGTATCATCACAGCGCAACTGCCCTATTGATTGATTATCAATCATTCATTGACATCCCTACTGCGCCTTTAACCTTAACTCTGACCTTGACAGAGTGTCGGTGTTCATCGACCGGCTCCAGCTCCAAACAGTGTGATCCGGTGAGCGGACAGTGCCCGTGTCTGAGCGGCTTCCAGGGCCGTACGTGTGACCGCTGCCCCCCCGGCCACTGGGAGCCGGCCTGGGCTACAGGCTGTCACAGCTGTGACTGTCACCCTAGCAACGCCCTGGACGGGGTCTGCGACCAGGTGAGTGTTGGAGCAGGGTGAAAAAAACACTGTAGGCCAAAGAAGAGCTACTGGAATGACTCCAGTACATTTCAATTACAAATTTCACATTTCTTGAGAGTGTGATTCTAACTGTGTTTGACTGAGAGTGTGATTCTGTGTTTGGTTGACTTGTTGTGTTCAGAGGAGCGGTCAGTGTAGATGTAAGGACGGCTTTGGAGGTCGGACGTGTTCCGTGTGCCCGGACAACATGTATGGAGATCCCAAGACTGGCTGCCAACGTGAGTCTCAATTCAATTCAATCTTATTCACTGTCCCAAGGAGAAATAACATCTTTTTCCCCCAGGAACCCTGCCATGAGGGATAGAATAATGCAATAGACAAGTTCGGGGGGTACCTCCGGTCTCTGAACGTCACTTCCGGTCTTATTTACTTGCCATGTATTTGCCCATTCTTCCAACATGTCTATTCGATGGGAGCACACACCTACATGGTTATTTAAAAATTGTGGCGGTAACTTGCGGTGTGCTATTCCTCACCCAAATGTTATTGTGCGGATCTGTGACCCACAAACGCATGATTTAATAATCAGTTCAACCCGTTCCATTGTCTCATTCCTTTTGGAAGAACTGGTAGAAGCAGCCAGCCTATTGGTCTAGAACAGTGGTGCTCAAACTGTGGTACAAGTACCACCAGTGGTACATGAGCACACTCACGGTGGTACGGGGGTGTATTTTCCACATGTTCACATTTTAAGTCGCAAAAAACCAAAGCATCACAATGAACTGATGACTGAGCTATTTAGCACCATGGACAAGGCGACACAACACAGGCCTTAAAACATGGGAGAGTGACATAAACCAAGTTAAAGTGCAACGTGTTGGATGCAAATCTTTGCGCGCATATTTGCGTGTCCACTTGTGTGCATCTTTCTTCAACCCCGTAGCAAACAAATCAAACATTGTTGCGGAAACTAGGTCGAGGAAAAGAAACCGCCGTCTCACGTGACATCTTGGTGGTACTTGGACCGCTAAAGAGTTTCTCAGGTGGTACTCGTATGAAAAGTTTGAGAACCACTGGTCTAGAAGAACATGTGACCACTCGGTGAGTAACTTCAAGTAGGATTTTGACTGTATTTCATCAATATTTATACAAAAAAGTTAACGAAGCAAGGAGAGTGATGTGTAACTGGTCACAAAGCGACATCTAGTGGTCGGATTTTGAATTGGTGTGCGTTTTGTGTGTTTTTGTGTCCACGTATCGCGGCATTCTACCAGACTTTATATACATACATACAGGCACCAGAAATGACCTGCAGAAGCGCCCAGTGCTTCGCAGGTAAACTCGTTATAGGGCTGCATGGTTTGGCTCCAAATTAAAATGTACCCACCCATGTTCTGGAGGCTATCACTAAAGAATGGAAACAGGAAGAAAAAAGTGTTTTTTTCTGATGATGAAGGAGATTCTGAAGATTTCTTTGCCATGTGTTTTGTTGATAAGGACACAGAACTTTTCTATTGGTCTTGAAAAAACACTCACATTAAAAAAAATAAAATAAAAATAAAACTGGCACTGGGACGTGCCGAATATTTTTGGAATACTGAAAAAAATGGTGCTAGTTAACAATGAATGTCTAGCAGTGTCGTTTCATTTCTTGAAAAATTCACTTACTGCCCCCAGGTGGATGTATCGCGGTAAATGCATTTATCAACACATTCAGACCTTTGGCGGACCCCCCGTTAAAACTTTAATTCCTCCGGGGGCCCCTGGGGTCCTCGCACCCTTGGTTAAGAATGGGGGATCTAAAGCACCTATTCTTAACCAAAGGTTCCTCCACTCTGGGACTGCAGGGGTCCTTGAGGTGTTACCACCACCTGCATCTCCTGAAAATAAATAAAAATGTAAATAAAAATACTGCAGTGTGGGGTCGATGCGGTGTGGTTAAAGATGCTGAAACTAAAGACGGCCCGCGTTCATTGTAATGGCACTGTGGTATAACTTTAAATCACTGCGTCCGTAGTGCCGTAAATTCTACTCCCCTCACCGGCTTTTCTGAGATGTCTACCCCCGCTATCTCTTCGACCTCGTTTCTGACTAATCCTATCAATAAAAATGGGAAAACTGTAGCGTGGCGAGCGAAACCAAACGCATCGCTCGAACGTGCCTTTGGTTCTGTAGTCGATGGGATTGAAAAGGGGTGTTGTGGGGGTCAGGGGTAGCATTATTTAGAAAATAAATACAATCACAGCGCAGTAGGCGTGACAAGTGATGGAGTAGGAAGCATCTCGTCTCGCAGAGAGCCCGCCTCGCGGCTCTGATTGGTCGGCAGAAACGGAGCCGAGGATCAGATTTTTTGATTCAAAGGACTCCAGACCCTAACGCACGTTCGAGCCATGCCTGGACCATTCGTTTGGTCTGGCTTGCCAGGCTAGGTAAACTGCGCTCACGCCAGAAAAAAAATAACTTTTGAAAACTGCTGTACTGACTCGTGCAGCATGTCAGTGTGACCTGGAGGGCATCGTGCTGGGCGGCTGCGACAAGACCACCGGCGTGTGCGTGTGCCGCTTCGGTGTGACGGGCGAGCGCTGTGACAAGTGTGCTCCGGCTCACTGCGATGCCTTCCCGGCCTGCGAAACCTGCCCACTCTGCTACTTTGAAATGGAACGCCACATCCGTAACCTCAGTGCCACGCTGACCGGGCTGGTCGTCCCACCCGGGCGCCCGGACACCACCGGAACACCCTTGGACCCCCGCATCCCTGCCTTGGAAGCTAAGCTAAAGCTCATCCGCTCCTCCCTCCCCCTGACACCGGAATGGTCCACGCAGATCAACCAGGCCACCTCTGACCTCAACAAACTCAGGTGTGACAGTAATCAAGTGTCTAACATTAGTCTTGGCGCGGCCATGGTAGTAGAGAATCAAATCAAACTTTATATAACACCTTTCATGCAGCGTAATTCAAAGTGCTTCACAGCAACACAACAAAAGAGCAATTTGACTCACAATCTCCCTAGTCTATTAATAAGCAAGCATACATTGTACAAAATGTATCTTTACACTAATACGACAAGCTAATAAATTATTATTTCCTGACATAAGCGTCTAATTCCTTAAGTACGGAAAATACTTTCGAATATACTTTCAGAGCCTGTACTTTTTACTTCCAAAAATACTTTTGAGTTCATTTCAAAGCCTGGGATAGATAAAGATAATACTGTATAAGCATTATAAGCAGTATTCCGGGTTTCATGGCTAATCAAAGCTAGCATTCTGTCTGAAGCAAGTGGAGAGAAACTGGACATCACGCAGGTTGGAGGTATGCGGAGTCTTGACATCAGGTATAAAAACATGAACTCATTTTTTAACCAATCACAACACAGGAGCATTCTTCTAGCCAATGAGAATACAGTATGATTTGGGTCAAGCTAAGTGAGAGAGTGCTTTTTGACCAATCATAGCATTGGGCGATCAACAGTGTGCTATATTGAGGATAGGGAGCGATATCGGACAAAGCCATCGTCTCAGTTAGTATTATGTCCCATCAAACCCTCTATCCTCCATGCCCAGGGATGATTTGGACAAAGAGTCAGCCAAGGTCTCGCCCCTGAAGCCCGGACCCAATCTGAACTGGCAGCTGGACACGCTGCAAGCACTTCTTGACGCCCTGCGGCTCAACTACAAGGCCAAGGAGGCAGCCATTGGAACCAGACCCAACGCCAACCACACAGGTAACAATAGAACCAACGCCAACCACATGGTGCATCTTGGGTGTTTGATGACCTCTATAACCCTAGATAGCTTTGCACATTTCCCCCTGTTGGTATGGACAATCATTTTTGTTTTTTAAAATGTATTTTTTTTCCGGTGTAAGCAGCATTTTATTGACAGGGTTAGTTAGTTAGTCTTAACGTCCCCAAGCCTCGACGCCAACTGCCTACATCACAGCCCAGCTGGCCTCTAGAGACAGCTACACCAAACCTTTTTAAATTTCTCCCCATTTTAAACATGGTTTAATATGTCCTAATGACCCCCAACCTCAACGGCAATTTCCTAGCTAACTTTATGGCTCAGCTGGCCTCTAGCAACCTGTTTTAACTTTTATCAAAGTTCCAACTAGGGATGTGTGTACTCCACGGACATCCGGGTGAAATATAGCAGCTCTGCTAATCCTGTCTTCTACAACCATCTTCTCATGTTTCATGCTGGAATGTTTAATGACTTTGTGTATCCTAAAATAAAATTCATTCATTCAATATTCAACTGATGGTGTGGTACGTCCAGGGTCCTTGTCCTCCATCAGGAAGGCCTACGACAGATCTACAGACGCCGCCAAGACGGTGGACAGCAGTGAGGATAAACTGGACCAGTCCAAGGCCAACCGAGAGGACACCACAGAACTCCGTGACAAACTCCAGCCAGGAAACACCCGCGACTTGGACAAGCTCAGCAAACAGCTGACCACCAAACCAGACCTCACGCCAGCAGCCAAGCAGGTCTGTGTCATAAACACAATTCAGCAAAAAGGATGGCAGGTTTTTAACTCATAAAGTCATTCAGTGCCAGGTGCGTTATAGTCTTTTTTTTTTTTGGAATATTAGCACTGAGTGACAAAGACACATTTTTGTATCTTTGGGTTTTATTGCAAACAAAAAAATTGATTGGGCGCAGTACCTCTATCTGGCAGCCAGAGGGCACCATACACCACCTCTGAGACCACATGAAGGGAGCGTATAGCGGTGGCATATACCACGACCTAGCAGCCACTGTCGGCACTGCACCCGCATTCAGAAATCAGCACTTTTCAGTGATACCCACCCGTGTTCTGGCGGCTTTGATTGAATAATGGAAACAGGTAAAAAAGTGTCTGAAGTTTCCTTTGCTATGTGTATTGTTATTGGGTATTTTTAGATGAATCTATTACTGTAGTAATCAATACCCCTATTGATTGATCAACCCTTGGCAACTAAGGTGAGAACTGATATTCCACATACACCACTGGAATGAACAGGATGAGACATCAATTTGGTGTATCAGCTCTGAACTCACACATGCGGGAGTTTGCCTTCATTGGAAAACCGCACAAAGAAAGTACACGTTTGTGGACTCACATGTTTGTAACACATACACAAAAATACACACTCAAGTTTTGAGATAACCCCCGGAGCCGTGCCGGCCTGCAAAGACTGCCTCCATGCAGCCTAGCAGACATAAATCAGACGATGGAGTCATTGAACTAAGAGAAAAGACTGGAACTTGTCATTCGAATATAGTGCTCAAGTAAAAATATTGTGGGTTAGTATATGAATGAAGATAATGAAACAAACATGATTACATGAACATCTTAATGATAATATAAAATTACTATCAACTGTTGACAAGGACACAGGAGTAATTGAGTTGGAGTTGTGTCTCTTATATCAAAGTTCAAACTTTGATACAACATTTTGCCCAGCATTCTAATAATAAAACTACTTAAAAAGATTATTTTTTGCTAAAAGGGCTTGAGAATTAATTTATTTTATATAGGCTTTTACTTTTTAAACAGTCTGCAAATCTATTGGTTATCGGCATCACTTATTCCTCAATATCGGTATTGGTATCTGGCCCTACTATCTCAGATCGGTCTAGTTGTAACTGAAAGTTAAACTATGACAGTTTATTAAACCTTTAACTAAAATGGTACGGACATGTCATGAGATCCCAGGAACTCTCAAAAACAATCCTTCAAGTCACAGTGCCAGGTGGAAGGAGGAGAGGAAGACAGAGAAAGCAATGGGAAGATAACATCCAAGAGTGGACAAGTTGCAGGCTGAGTGACACCATGCGATTGGCCGAGGACAGAGAGTGATGGAGAGAGCTGGTAGCTGATGATGATGATGAAAGGTTCTGAAAGACATTGTGCTTCCCAGGTGTGTGGCAGCAAGCGCACGGCTCCGTGCACGCCTGCGACGTGCCCGGCCAGCGATGATCTGTGTCCGACAGGACCTGACGCCACGCCCAACTGTGACCGCTCGGGGAAATGCGTGGGAGCTCTGCCTCTGGGACTGAAGGCCACGGCCGACGCAGCCGACGCGAAGGACCGACTCGGCCGCTTCACGTCCAAGATCGACGAGGCACAAGAACAAGTCAGTGTTTAAATGAACAGATACTATTGACCAGTTTGGCGCATAGTTCTGGTTCTAGGCAGACTCCCGGTGCCATTTATTCTGCTGTGTCTTTGACTATTTTTCAACCTGTCTATTCAGTGGGAGCACACACCTACCACGTTATTTAAAAAGGATGGTGGTAACTTGCGCTGTGCTTTTGCACACCCAAATGTTCTAGTGTGAATCTGTGCTCCACAATTGCGTGATTCAATAATCTGCACAACCCGTTCCATTTACTCATTTTTGTCGGAGTTACTAGTGGAAGAAGCCATCCCATTGGTCCTGACCATGTCAGTGAGTAACTTCAAGTCAGACTTTGACAGTATGTCATCAATATTTATGCAAAACGTTGAGCGAAGCGGGGTGAGTAATGTCTAACTGGTCACCGAGTGAGCTGTAGTAAGTGGATTTTGAACCGGCGTGCGTTTAGTGTGACAAATTCAGCCACTTCAGTCCACTACGATGACTTCACATAGGCTGTTTCAGACGGCGGGACAAAATGTCAGCCTCCTGTTTTGAACGCGTAGACCGTGTCAAAAAATGGAAAATGGCAATTGTTTATGCTGTTTAATATTTCACATTTTCCTTAATTATTAATTCATATTGCAATAGACCAATAGGAGGTAGTGTGAGCACAAAACTCCCAATGACTACCATGATTCAATTACTTACCGACATGGCGATTAAAAAATTACTCGATTTAGTTAACGATTAGTCAACTAATTGTTGTAACCCTATTTCCTTCTCTCAAATGGCGCACTTCAAATTTAATCAAATCAAACTTTATTTATATAGCACTTTTCATGCTGAGCAAGGCACCAAGGCTATACAGCAAGAGTGCTAATGACAGAAATAAAAAAATATAATTTAAAATAGTCACTGGTATAATAATACAAAT
>OMKY01060217.1:4560-16453 GCA_900302395.1 Bregmaceros cantori | reverse complement strand
TCTGTTTCTCTTCCCTCTCTCACCTTCACTTTGGCTGTGTCCAAAATCGCTCCCTATCCCCTACTCCATAACCCCCGATATAGTCAGAGATGGCAAGAGTACCAGGATTTCTTACTTGAGTAAGAGTAAAATACATTTGTAAAAAAACAACTCGAGTAAGACTACAACGTACTGATCCAAATAGCTACTCAAGTAAAGTAAAAAGTACATCCTCTATACTTTCAAAAATACTTTTGAGTACATTTTAAAGTACAAAGTACTACAAATAAAATGTAAAATGCATTTTTTCAATGTTAGTTTGTCAATGTTATTGCTTGAATAAATTAACAACTAGCCTAATTTCTTATATCTCGTGACTAAATGAAATCCACTTATTAACTGGGACTGTACTCGGTACATCAGCGCCCGCTACTGACTACTATTATAGACGTTATCCTACCCCGTCAATGCAACAAAAAAAAGTAACAAGCCTGTTTTGGTAAAAGGAGTAGAAGTACAGATATTTTTGTTAAAAATGTACTCACTACAAGTAAAAAGTAATCGCAGAAAAAAAGTAGTTCTAAAAGTACAGATACTTGAACATTTTACTTAAGTACAGTACTTGAGTATTTGTACTTCGTTACTTGCCATCTCTGCATATAGTGCACTCACGTATAGTGCACTCAACAGCAACGGCCGAGATTTCGGACACTAGAGCCGGCAGCGTAAAAATTATTATAAAATGTATAAAAAAATATAATTTACAAAATTCAACAATCTTCAGAAGTACTTACAATTATAATTATATTTGTAATTGGGTCATTTTCAAAACGTCTCGCAGTGCATTATGAATTATATTGCTTCGTCTAGGCTACATCCGATGCTCACTACTTTTTGCGGTGCATTGTGGGATATTTTCAGTGCACAGTGTATATAGGGCACATGGAGAATTCGGACACCCCTACAAAATGGCGTGCGCCCCATGTAGTGCACTATATGGGGGATAGGGTGCGATTTCGGACACAGCCATTGTCTTGTGTTTCTTTCACTAACCATGTCTCTTCGTGTCTCTTGGGATTTTCTATCGCTACCTTGCATGCTTCCGATTTATATTTCTCTCTCTCACCATCCAACCCTACTTCCCTCCCACCCTTTCTCTCTCCCTCTCTTTCACACCAATAACCATTTTCTTTTGTATGTGTATAATTTACTAATATTATACCTCCACGAATGACCGTCTGTCTTTTTGTCCACCAATAACCCTTACCTTCGTATGTAATTTACTCATCTCTCAGCAGCATAGTTTCACTGCCCACCGCAGCCTGTGACCTGTCTGGGCCACTGTTGCTCTGCTGTGTAATGGAATCATTGGAATGAAGCTTTTACAATGCCTATACAGAACTTTGAGCTGGGCTGCAGTCAGAGATGGCGAGTAACTAAGTACAAATACTTAAGTACTGTACTTAAGTAGTTTTTTCATGTATTTGTGCTTTTTAGAAGTACATCTTTCTCTGATGACTTTTTACTTGTACGGAGTAGGCTTTCAACAGAAATATCTGTACTTCTACTCCTTGCTTTTCCCAAAACAGGCTTGTTTTTTTTTTTGCACACCGATGGTAGGTGGTAGTGATATGTTTGGTCTGAATGAGTAGGGGGCCAACGGATGTTAATTTCAATGTTCGGAAGTGTGATTTATGAAGAAAGTTAGGCTAGTTTATTCAAAAATTCAAACATTGTAAAACTGGCATTGAAGAAGTGCATTTTTTATACTTTCAATAAATACTTTGAGTAATTTTTAGAGCCTGTACTTTTTACTTGCAAAAATACGTTTTTGAGTATGTTTGAGCCTGTACTTTTAACTCTACTCGAGTAGATATTTGGATCCGTACTTTGTAGTCGTACTCGTTGTTTTTTCACAAATTTATTTTACTCTTACTTAAGTAAGAAATGTGTACTTTTGCCATCTCTGGCTGCAGTTAAGGATTTTAGAAATAATCCACCAGTTGGTTGAATGTCATTAAATTCCTCCCAAAGACAGTGCAAATATAGTGGAAATCAATTTGACTGGCAATTCAATAGTCATGTCTTTTTGTAACTTCCTTTCAAGTGTACTTCCTGAGATGTAAGCCGACACCGGTAGTTAACCCGAGTCGTGCTGTTTAGCAGCCTTAGCCGGGTCTGGCGTGGGGAGCGTGTCGGGGCAAGGGGAAGCATACCTCTGCACCAAGCTCATGTCTCCGCGGGCGGCTGGATGCTGTCCACTGTGGATTTATTGGCCAGCGTGTGATCACAGTAACGCTGACATCATTTCCTCTGCCAGTGCTTGTTTTTTTAACGTTTTGGCTGAGTCAGGCAGGGATCGGGATTGGGGGGTGAGGGCTGACGGCTATGTCATGTTGCGTCATATTCTGCTACGATTCACATCAAAGATTTGGCATTCTGTTGCCTTTCTTACAGCCATTTAAGGAGATTTTTGAATGTTGACTTTTTTTTTCTCCACTCTCCCTTTTCGTACCTGCCTTGCTTACAGCAGGGCATTGTTACTTGTAATAGCACTGTAAGAAGAATGAGAACATAAAGTAACAGGAGTCCAACCATTATTTATGAACCTCTGTACAAAGATACAAAAAAAAAACACAGCGCCGAGATTGATCTGCGATTTCAACATATATGAACTTATCTACTTTTTTTTTTTTTTTTTTTTTAGAATGGAAAACACAATTTGTCTTAGAAAGTGTTTTTCTTGATCTGACGGACCAATGACTCAGTGCGCACTGAGCCACGGGCATGAGCGTACAGGACCATAGATGTGTTGCATTGTGCCTGATCGACTTGGTTCTGACAGAAATGCGAATTAGTACCATTTTAGTCGAACACAACAGAAGAAAGAAGTAAAAAGCAACTCTTTATTGAAATTAGAATTATCTTGGTGGTATTGCTCTGTTCGGAGGAACTCCACAATTTCCATGAGTACCATGGAAAAGCAGTAATTCAGGGAGCAGCAGTAGTGTAGAAAATAGCACGCAGGGTGAGATAGCTAACCGCATTCATTTTATTTCACAATGATTAATGTAGTGCTGCCCAGTAGCTCAGTCGGTTAGGCAGTGCACTGGAAAGCACGCATATGCCTTGATGGCGCGGTGAGTCGGTGGTTCGAATCCCACCACCGACGTATTTCCCGCATGTCTACCCCCCCATCTTCACGATTTTTGTTGTTTAGCGTTTACAAAAAACATGTTTTTTTTCTAAAATGTAACTTCTCTCGTTCAAATCCTACAAGATGTGACGTACAAGACGTGGGTATTTGTCTTTCTGCAGTGACGGTGATGTTGGTCAGAGTATTGTGTTCCACAGTCAGGGCGTTGATGTGGCTTTTTCACTGCGTCATTTTGGTCGTACCCACTTCAAAGCAATGTCTCTGTTTCACCAAGTCTGTGTGGCCATGCATGGTTCTTATTGTACCTGTCGATCAGGGAGCACTTCTGCACGCAGCAGAGTGCGAGAAAGATGACGATCTGCTCCGCCTTTCTTCCCTTCTTTCTCTCCCCCTTCGCTACTCCCTCGCTCTAATCTTCTCGCTTGCTCATGGACAGAGTGTCCATCTCTTCCACCCCTTTCTCACTCACTCAAATCCTTTCTTTCTAAATTCCTCTCCTCTACATCTCTTTACGTTCTTTTCTCATTCTTTCACCGGTGTTTTGGTGATGGTGGAGTGGGTGGACGTTTGTTCTTTTGTATTGCTTGGATAGGTCAGGTTAAGGGTGTGGTTTACTGAGAGTCCTATTTATTGGAGCCTTGCCATGCAAAGTCTGTAGATGCGTACCAATCTGAGTGCATGACATTAGGGCTACACCGGTCACGGTTTTTTTTGCTCCCGATTCAACCCCAATCCTTTGATTTTTAACAA
The DNA here is from genome assembly GCA_900302395.1 of Bregmaceros cantori. Lineage (NCBI taxonomy): Eukaryota > Metazoa > Chordata > Actinopteri > Gadiformes > Bregmacerotidae > Bregmaceros > Bregmaceros cantori. The sequence continues at coordinate 12,567 of OMKY01060217.1, read as the reverse complement.
TCGGCCGATCCCGATCTTCGGTACTGAGTCCCGATCCCCGATCCTGCAGAAATTAGTAGTACCCAAAGCAAAATTGTCAATTTCAATAATAGTCAAAGTAAATAAACATTCATTTATCGATCGGGACAAAAAGAAAGCCGGTTAGAAAAGCTGGAGAGGGGATGAGAACCTGCAGCGACCTGTGGTCTCGGGGGACTCTATAACCACTCTGCCACCGTGCCCCCCTGCAATCTTATTTCTAAAAATAAAATAACTAACCCTTGCTTTAAGATGACTTGTAAATACAATACAATTAAGTCAACGATTTCAAGAATTGTGATGTTTGAAAAAACATTTTTTTTAATGTAGTTGTACGGTACGATAATAGTTGTCAGTTTTCACCAGGGCTTTGAACCAATATTTTTCTCCAAATCAGGTCATTCCGAGCAGAAACGGAATTATAACATTTCCGGTTATGAATTCCACCAATAAATTGACGTTACCAAACCGCTTAGAATAATACAATATTGTTCCCGGAACGGTTAATTTCGCTGCTGTCAGCTGAATTTTAAAAGAGACTAGTATGGTGCACGTGCCCACGGCCACTCGGCCAGCGCTCAGGTGTATATATGGGCGGAAAACGCCCCTGTTATTTCTCGCTTTACGCGCAAATACGCGTCCATCCAGAGCATTTAGCTGCGAACGCTATACACCTTCATGGGAGTCACAAAATATACAGACCACACTGTGTTTCAACGAAAGGAACGAAATAAACCGGTATTAAGCGTTTACCATTATTTTTAAATAAGTGTTCCTGTTCCAGAACTTAAAAAGTAATAACGTTTCCGGTTTTGTTTCTGTTCCCTGGAAAATACAAAAAGTTTCCAGTTTTCGTTCCTTGAACCGGTTCAAAGCCCTGGTTTTCACTGAAATTCATGTTGCGGCACAGCAGACCGATTGCAAAGGGGAAAAAATAAAACATACAACAAGCACAAAAGACATAAGGCTTAACATCAGCATATACAAACAAATCGACAGCGTCAAGACAACAACGGCATGGGGTTTGTAGTTTGTAGTTCATTGTTTGTAGTTCATTTACTGATGTTTCAACTCTCATCTCTGATCCTGATTTAGTTTTAAGATTGACTGATGTACAAAGGATCCTTTAATTATGCTGGGACAGCATATCTCCTGCGAGAAGGCAACGGGACATATTCAAGTTAAGAACATGGCTTGCATTAGATGCAATGTTGTTTCCCAGTAGGCTATTTATAAGAGACTCCTCACACATTTTTGTAATCTGATTTTTTTTGTGTGTGTAATCTGGTAACATTTTAAATTCCGTATTACCCAACCCTGACCATGAAGTGTGTTGTGTGCAGAGTCCGAGGTTCGGCCAGGTCGTCTGCTGACTTGGTGCCAGAGACAGACCGAGTCTTATAGGAATGTGTGTGTGAGAGACTTAGCGTCGTCCTGGCAGAGCGGCCTGGCTCTCTGCGCTTTGATCCACAGCTTCAAGGCGGACCTCATGTAAGTAGCTCACTCATGCATGGAGCACACTGCCAATCACACCACACCGAGCTCACTTCCACCTCTGTGTGCATGTGAGTGACTGTGTGTGTAAACTGTGTGTTTGAATTAGAGCTGCAACTAACGATTATTCTGATAATCAATTAATCGGCCATCTTTTCTGACGATTAATCGATTAATCTGTTCAATTTTTTTTTCTTTGATATCGGAGCATTTGTATTTTCGGAACTTTTTTGCGCCCCGTTCAGCGCTTTATTCAGGATTGGCTGGAAAAAGGGTGAAAGGGGAGGCGGCATGTGGCAAAGATGTCGGGGAGGGGAAGCGAGCCCACAATTCTGTGTGCCACACATATGGCATTTGTGCGCTTGGCAGTGTACTCACTCTTAACAGACTGGGCTACTGCGGCGCACAAAATTGTAATTATTATTAACCTGAAACAAATTTAAGCAGAGGAGTGACCAAACATGGAAACGATTAATTCAATAATCGGTTAATTGATTAATCGTTTGCGGCTCTAGTTTGAATGTGTGCGTGATTGGGTATGCAACTGTGCGTTTGTGTGTGGAAAGACTGTCTAAGCAACTTTGCACGTGTGTGTTTTGTTTTGTATGTATGCTACTATGTGTGGGCTTTTCTCTGTGTGTGTGTGTGTGTGTGTACAGGATTTGGAATGTTACTTTTTAAAAGTAGTTTGTAACTCCTTTACCATGTACGCACCTTTGTGTGTCTGCGACTGCATGTGTGCGTAACAGGGCTTGAAAACAAAATTATTTTTCAAACGTTCCGTTCTGAACGGTTCAGCCAAGGCCTATCTTTAACGTTTTCGCTCTCGGAACCGTTCCGCCACCAAAATATCAGTTCTGAACTGGTTTGGAACGCAAACATTTCGTTTGTTCTCAAAGTTCCTAATTTTGTGAAATTACATTTTTTAATATAGTTCATACAAAATATATTTGGTGAACTTTCAAACTTCAGTGCAACTGTAACACGAAAACCGGGTTTAAAACGCCATTACATTTGCTTACTCATCTGTCCACAAGATGGAGCCCCAGATACATGGGGCTTGATGACTGACGGTGAAAGTCTCCTAGACATAGGATGTGTTAAAATATATAGACAACAGAAAAAAACGTTTTTAACCATTTTTGTGGATTTCATAATGTTCAGTTTCTGTTCCGGAACAATTGAAGAAATCTTTTTTCGTTTCCGTTTCCGCTCCTTGTAAATTTCCGTTCGTTTTCGTTTCCGTTCCTTGAACCGGTTCGGACACCGGTGTGTAATTGTGTGTGCTTCTATGGCGTATGCATAGTATGAATAGCTGACCTGTATCGGCAAATTACTTTGTAATAATAGTTCATCATTTAAAAACTGGATTGTTGGTATGGTCCATCAAAAGTCCAGTTGGGTGTAATTCTATGGAACACCTCCAGGTGACTTCAGCCACTATTTGGCACTATATAAGAATGAATTGAGCAGAGTTAAGTGAGCCTTACTTGTAACGGTAAGTAACCTTTCAGACCCTTTTTGTGTAATTCTCAGAGAGTTTGACTCGCTGAACGAGGAGGACCACGCGGCTAATCTGCAGCTAGCCTTTGACGTGGGCGAGAAGGAGTTTGGCGTGGTGGCGTTCGCCAGTGCTCAGGAGCTGGCTGATGCCCCGGAGGTGAACAAGACGCAGATGACGCTGTACCTGTCCAAGTACTACGAGCTGTTCCGGGGCACCCCCCTACCTGGCACAGGTAGCAACCCCCTTTTACATGAGAAATACGCAAACGGCAGGGGTTGAAAACGAAATTAATTTTTAAAAGTTCCATTCCGAACGGTTCAGGCAGGCCTATGTTTAACGTTTTCGTTCTCGGAACCGTTCCGCCACCAAAATATTGGTCCTGAACCGCTTCGGAGTGCATAGATTTTGTTCATTCTTAAAGTTCCTTATATTGTGAAAAGTTAAGTTATAGTTTATACAAAATATATATGGTGGATTCTCAAACTTCAAAGTAACTGTCTTAATGCCATTACATTCACTTCCTCGTCTGTCCACAAAATGGAGCCCCACATGCATGGGGCTTGACGACTGACGTTGAAAGTTGGATGGATGCACAACCGGAAATGGTCTCCCAGACATAGGATGTGCTAAAATATATAGAGACCGAAAAAAAAACATTTTTAACCGGTTTTGCGGATTTCATAATGTTCAGTTTCTGTTCCAGAAAAGTTGAAGAAATATTTTTTTCGTTTCCGCTCCCGATAAAATTAGTTAAAATTATGTTCTTTTTTTTGTTTTCGTTCCTTGAACTGGTTCGGAGCCCTGACATACAGATATTGGAATTATTTATTATATTTTGAAATTTATCAGACATCACAACTGAGCCGTGATTCATATATTGTTGTGAATGCTGTTATAGTGGATGTGATTTTTATGTGTGTGTGTGTATGTCACGACCCTTGCGTCTCGCATGCTGCTAGCTTCTTCAGTCTACTTCCTCCTCCATCTGGCTCTAGTTACATGGATAATGGAAATTCACTTCATTTTTCTGCTGACCGCGGCAATATTTCACCTCAATTTGCGCTACGTTCACCTCACACTCTATACAAAGGCTTCACATGACGATGACCTCTTATGGAGTTTGATCCATGAACGATCTTCATGATGTCTCTCTTCTGATAGCAGATTTTCTGTTTTTCCTCTGTCTCTGTCTGTCTCTCTCTCTCTCTCTCTCTCCCTCCCCCCATTTATCCCTAACTCTTCATCTCTCTTGCTCTCTGCTGATTGGTCTCACAACAATATTGCATGATGAGCCTTACAGATAAGACTATTGTTATTACTTTATTAGTAAACTAATAAGGCTAGCTTGGAGCTGTGGTCTAACCCTCTGCAAAAAAAAAAATGAAACACAAATTTTCATAGAAAGAACAGATTGTCTTTTTTTTATATTATACACCGGTATTTGAAAATATGAAATATTAAATGGTCATAACTAATGGAAAAAGAGGAAAAACATCACAAATAATAAAATATATATATAGATATATAGATATATAGATATATAGATATATATATAGATATAGATATAGATATAGATATATAGATATAGATAGATAGATAGATATAGAGATATAGATATAGATTACATAAAAATTACTTATGGAAATGTATTGTTACCTCCAGTAAAATATTACTCAAGCAAAAGTAAAAAGTAGTCGTCCAAATAGTTACTCAAGTAAAAGTAAAAAGTACTCCACAAAAAAAGTTAATTAAGGAGTGAAAGTACTGAGTAACTTTCAGTAAAAAGAGAGAGACAGAGAGCGAGGCCGAGAGTGCCTGAGAGGGAGAGAGACCGAAAGAGCACCTGAGAGAGAGAGAGGAAGTGAGAGAGCGAGAGAGAGAGAGAGAGCGAGAGCGAGCCAACAGTTCACAACGGGTGTCACTAAAGGCCAAGTTAATGTAACAAGTAGCGAATTGCTGACATCTCGGTAAAAAGTAGTTTTTTTCACATCAAATTTACTTGAGTGAAAGTAGAAAGTAACATGTGAAAAATACTCCAGAAGTTAAAAAATACAGAAAATTGTAAGTAAATGTAATGCATTACTGGCCATCTCTGGTTACTAGCATCACCGTCACCATAACCTACAGCCTGCTTGTTAGACTCCAACATCTTTTAAAAGAAACCTCCCCACTGCCGTGTGTGTTTGTTTGTGTCTGTGTGAGATGTGAATCTGGAGCACAGCACAGTAGTTGTGACATGGCCTATATAGAATATAGCTGGTGTATTTTTACTGCCTTCTGGGTCCACTCATACACTCTGTCATTGACCAGCAGGCCCCGAGGCCAGACAAGCAGTTCCCTTTTTCTTTCAAAAAGTGGAACTAGGCTCTAAAGTTTCCCTCCGTGCACAGCATGTAGACACTTTATTCACCTGAAATTACATTCTGTCGGTTCAGCAAGTGAGAGAAGAGTAAGAAACGTGTGCAGAACACTTTAGAGCTGCAACCATAGACTGTTTAAAAAATAAAGTAGACGCAGCGTGCGTGATGTCATCCTATTGCTTTCATCCTAGCCGGGTTGAAGCCTCCGACTGCGCGGTGCCATTGCTGAAAGTACTCGTATATACGGAGACAAGGAGAGGTAGAGAGAGCTCTACGCTATGTGAGAGAGAGACACCCCACACGCGACTTCTTCCGGTGGTACTGTCCGCTCGGGGCGCCAACGAAAGTCGGATTAATTAAATTAAATTATGACCCCCCCCCTCCCACACACACACACACACAATGAACCGTTAATTATCCCAACAATATACATTAAAACATCAATTAGAAAAAATCTTTAAATAGGTTAAAACAGGCTGCGAAGATTGGAATATTTGTAGTGGAAACTACCATAGGGCGCGATTTTCGGAGACAAGGCTCCCCCCATACCAACCCGGAAGTAGGCACGGACATCAAAACGAACGCAGTGTCCATTTTTATATACAGTCTATGGCTGCAACCCATTAATTGATTAATCGATTATTGAATTAATTGCCAACTAATTTGATAATTGATTAATCGACAGCGATGAATCGCTTCCTTGTTTGGTCCATCCCCCACTCAAATGTGAGTATGTTGTTCAAAGTTCGCAATATCAAGAATGTTTTAGTTAATAATCCTTCAGATCTTGCGCGCCACAGTAGCTGAGTCTGATAGGAGTGAATGTACTACAAAGCACACTGGGGCTGTACACTGCTACTGTGGTTGCGGAGAAAAGCCGACAAATAGATGCTCTATCAAAAAGGCAACTGAAGGACACTATCATTGTGTCCTTATGGGCAATTAGAATTTCCATTTGTTTCTTTTGTGATTCCAAATACTGGCCATTCAAAAAAAAGTTATGTTTGAAAAGTTATGTAACTTGATAACGCTTGAATCCGTTTCCTTTCTTGTACCTTCATGTCGGCTAATGCTACATGATTTTAGGCAGGGCTCTGAACCGGTTGAGGAAACAAACCGAAAACTAACAGAAATTTACTGAATTTTACGAGGAACGGAAACGAAAAAAGATTTCTTTAACTGTTCTGGAACAGAAACGGAACATTATGAAATCCACAAAACCGGTTCAAAACGTTTTTTTTGATTCTCTATATATTTTAACATATCCAATATCTGTGAAACTATTTCCGTCCACTTTCACTGTCAGTCATCAAGCCCCATGCATCTGATGCTCCATCTTGTGGACAGACGAGGAAGTGAATGTAATGGTGTTTTAAACCTGGTTTTCACGTTAATACAGTTGCACTGAAGTTTGAAAGTCCACCAAATATATTTGGTATAAACCATTTCTAAACTTAACATTGCACAACATTAGGAACTTTTAAGAACGAACAACATATTTGTGTTCCAAACCGGTTCAGGGCCGTTATTTTGGTGGCGGAACGGTTCCGAGAACGAAAGCGCTTAACATAGGCCTGCCTGAACCGTTCAGAACGGAATGTTTTAAAAATAATTTCGTTTTCAAGCCCTGACTGTGGCACAGAAAAGTTTGTTGATCATTCCAAAAACCTGACTTTCCACTGAAAAATGAAAACCTGTAGTGCCGAGTGTGGATGTCTACACACACACAGCAACTATCATGATAGTTTTTCGGTATATTCTCCTCTCTCTAGGTCGTCCTCGGACGAGCCTTCCATCGTAGTCTCCAGTCATTCCGATCATACATTTTGGCCAGTTCCTTGGTGCTATGCACTCCCGCGTCCTTCTTGAGCATGTCCACGAATGTTAGGGTGGGGCGTCCTCTGGACCGGTGCCCATGCGTAGCTTCCCATGGCTCCTACTGAACAGAATGCGTTGGGAAAACCCTTTTTTGCGGTTTGGTCGGTTCCCAACAGCAGCAAAATGACCAACAGTGTGAGGTGTGTGCAGATGGTGAGACGCACAGGCAGCGCTGCTGCGGCTTGCCAGGCCACTATAGGCCATCAGGCCACCGGGCAAATGCCCGGTGTGCCTTACTAACAGTCCATCGGTGGATGGCAGCATGCTGTTGAGGCATCCAATGCGCCCAACATCCAAAAAAAATGCAGCTTGAAACTGGGGCTGCAACGATTAGTCGATTAATCGATGACTAATCAATTATAGAATTAATGTAATGTAATCTATAATTGCCAAGAAATTTAATTATTGTCATTTTATGCTGACATTACCCCAATTGCTCAGGTTAAATTTGATATTAATACATCATATTTGAAAAATGATATATTAAATGGTCATACCTGATGGAAAAAAATGTGAAAAAAAACATCAAATATAATAAGTATATGATAAGTTTGAAGAACCAAATTTGAATACATTTCAAGTTGAAAAGCTCAAACTCTTGCAATTGTTGGCCAGCGCTAACATTTTGGTGATTATCTAAAAGAAGAAACGTCCAACTGGTTAATCGACTAATCGGTTAAATAGTCGGCAACTAATCGATTATTAAAATAATCGTTAGTTGCAGACCTACTTAAAACTCAAACGGAGCACACG
>OMKY01060212.1:6922-20389 GCA_900302395.1 Bregmaceros cantori | reverse complement strand
TACATATATATATATACATACACACATATACATATACATATATATATATATATATACATACACTTTTATTACAGTCTATACTCAAAACTGTACATACTGTCTGAAGTGCACAGAGACAGATTAAAAAAGAGAAGATAGGGGCGTCGGTCCAGCAAGAAAATACTCATTACACCAGACTGTCAGTCCAGCCCTGGTTCAGATCTAACAAACAATGTCTACAGTTATTGTAGTCCGTTAAAAGCATTATTGGCCATCTAGTGTGCAATGCTCGATGAGTCCCTTCCACAGCAGCACACAAATAAGGTGAATGGCACTGTTGTGGCACTGAAGCTAGGCGTCCTGTGACTGAATCTCTACACACTTACAAACACCCACAAGCACCATCACAGCAATTACACAACTTTAGATGGAAAAAAAAAGTATAAAAGTAAAATTAATCCACTGGACTTACCCAGACTCACAGTCACGAAAACTGCAGCAACACGCACTTTCGTAGTTAGCATCGTCGCGCAACTCCGCTCACTGTTGCCCACCCAATAATATATGTCAGTAAATTAACAATGCTCTGCAAACAACACATTGTGTCTACACACTCCACTCAGAACACATTGAATGAAAAGATGGGAGGATGAGCAATGTGTGTTTGCCTTCAGTATTGGGTGGCGGCAGGTGGGCACGGTATATTCGACACAAAAAGAATATTGACTCGGGGAGCCCAGTTTGTGAATAGGTGCACTGTATCTGCGGTGCAGGGCAGCTTACCTGCACCAGTCCATCTGCTGGTCGGAGTGAATTCACTGAGTGTTTTGTTTGACAATTTTTTTTTTTTATTACAAACTTTCAATAGAAGAGTGCGACAAACATTCTGGGCTTAAACATTTCCAGTCCACACAAACATTTATTATACAAGAACAATTGGGCACCTCAATCGTCATGCAGCATTACTTGCAAGACCATTGTGTAGTTTGGAAATTAATTGAATTAATAGTATTCACTCCAAATCTAGCATTGAACAAAGCACCAAGCACCACTCTCGCATTGGCCTTTTATGCAGCAATGTAGTCTATTCTCAGAATCTGCAAGCTCATGATTATTAATCAAAGTCACAACCATTGGTTTAATTATACATGTGTAATTAACAAATGCATTATTCAGTAAGCGTGTTCAATGCTCATGATATGAAATTAACCACTTTCTCAGTTCTACGACATTAAAGTTATCATGTCACCCAAACCAATAAAACAAGTAAAAGAAAAAGAAAAAAAAACAACAACCCAGCATGATTCCATTTACAAGATTAACAGAGTGTGGAAAACTGCACTAAAAAAATAGTGCACACGTACTCCATTTGAGACATACGGAGAGATCATGTTCCAGTTTGAATGTGTCTTTCGGTGGATATTCAGCTGCCAGTTATACAGTTGTTCACAATCCATTGGTTACAGCGGAATCGCGGGAGTCTTTCTGGTGATCGCAGGCAGGTAAGCTCGACCGACTGCTACTGCGCGGTAGGTCGCTGGACGCGGACGAGCGAGCACCATCCCGTGGCACGTCGCTGGGCAGGGTGAAGTGTTTGAAGGTGTAAAAGGAGATGTCCCCGTGGTCCACCACTGCGATAGTGACTGGGACGTCTCCGCTTTGCCGGTACAGATGCTGAAGTGCGGCCAGTCCTGGGACGGGGCCGTCGAAACTGTAGAGGGCATCTAGCGGGGTTAGGCTTCGAAGATCAGGTTTTCTCACTCTGGCCAAAGCCAACCTACCACAACTTAACATTTCTGCCAAAGACATAACATTTTTAGAATAGAATTTTTTGAAGTTTTAGAATAGATAGAATAGATATTTTTCTTGTAAAGTAGAAATCTTAATATTTAGATATAATTTGTGTATAATATTTAGTAAAACTTGAAACATAGGTGCAAATGTCTTGCATGGTGCCGTGTTCCAAGTCTCCCTTACAACTAGACATTTAATTCTGGTATATACCGACCAGAATTACTGTCCTAACAATATCTTGCAGGTCTTTTTGGGAGTAAAAACAAATTGGCACCCATTTATAACGGTGGTTTCAGGTGATTCACAGATGTGTCAAAGGTGCGTCACCTGTACTCTCTACTGATTCGATCCTAGCTCCAAATAATCCTACTAGACCCCGGAAATAAGGCTCAAATGTTTAAAAATGGTTGCGACTCCTTTAATATTCCAGTTAATTCACACTTTTTTGAGTTCACAGCGCACACAGCTGACGTGAGATCGCTTTCCCTCACCGACATAAGTAATCATAAGTATCGTCAAGTATGCAGATCTGCTTCCCGATTGTCTCGTCCCTCTTCACTGTCAATAAAATACGAAAATTGGCATGTGTCCAAAAAGATAACTTTAAAAAAAACTGCCTTCACTGAGAATCTACATTGTAAATAATCAGGCAGTAGTAAAACTGAAGGAAACTGAAGATTATCAATAGACAAGTTTACAAGCCGTAAGAAGATCACTGTCATTTTGTCCCATCCTTTGTACACGCACTACCGATAGATGTATAGCTGCCTCTGTGAAGTCAATAAGTCATCATAGTTGACAGAAGTGGCTGGATTTGATACACAAAATAACACACCATTTAGAAATCTACTTACTACAACTCACTCTGTGACAAATCCACACGGCATCACTCACTTTGATTTGTATGAACGCTTTGCATGAATGTTTATTAAGCAGACAAATACGACTTCAGTGTCACTTTCAGATGTGGTCACATGTTCTCATGGACCAATGGCAGAATTCACTCGCAAGTCTGACAAATATTAGTAAATGGAACAGGTTACATAGATAGATTATTCATTTGTTAGTTTGTGGGGCACAGATCCGCACTAGAACATTTGGGTGTGGATTAGCACACAGCAAGTTACCACCACCCTTTTAAATAACGCAGTATGCGTGTGCTACTAAATAAAAAATAGTGCTTCTAATACTTCTTCCCGTTCTCTATATATTTTAAGTTTTAACCTATCCTACATCTGGGAGAAGCTGTCCACTTTCACCGTCAGTCATCAAGCCCCATGCATCTGGGGCTGCATCTTGTGGGCAGATGAGGAAGCGAATATAATGACGTTTTAAAACCCGGTTTTCACGTACTAAGGTTGCACTGAAGTTTGAAAGTCCACCAAATATATTTTGCATAAACAACATCTTACTAACTAACTATCTAAGTCTGCGCTCCAAACCGGTTCAGGACCGATATTTTGGTGGTGGAACGGATCCGAGAATGAAAACGTTAAACATAGGCCTGCCTGAACCGTTTGGAACGGAACTTTAACAATAATTTAATTGTTAAATTAATTAATTAAAACAAAGAAAATAATAATTTGGTTTTCAAGCATTGTTGGAGACACACAAGAACAATCTTTCTGCTGGTAGTGTATTTTTGGTTACCTGCAGATACACATGCGCGAGTAGACCAGGCCTGGCTGACTCTTCTTATACTCCACACCAGGCTGGTAAACGTTGTAACTGATCAGCCATGACCCCTCCACTGGGACACTGCCACCAACAGACAGGAAGTGAGTAGTGTTAGAGGGAAAATGCTGATGGCAAAGTGGTTATAGAGCGCGCCCCACAGACCATAGGTCGAGCAGTGCCGCGGGTTCCTGTCCCCTCTCCAGCTTTTCTGCAACGGGTCTAGTAGGTGTGGTAAAATCATTCGCGTACTTTGAGTGGGTTAAAAATAATTATTCACTCAAGCCTGGCGTTATTGCGATAAATGCTGCCACTGGGCTGCTCAGCATTTCTACGCGAGACGGTTGTTTTAACAGCGTTGTCGAACGATGCACTGCTATGCTAAACAACATAATTGCATGCTTTGGTACATTGGGGTGAACATTGGATGCAACGGTAGAACACTCCGGGGAATTCTACACACGGACATACACACACACACACACCCGCACACACACACACATGCACGCACGAATATTCACATGTACACGCATATTCACACACACAAGCACACACACGCAGATTCACAGACACACAAGCACACACACGCACACATATACGCACACACAAACACACACACGCATATACGCACACAGAAAACACACATGCATAATAACACACACAAGCACACACGCGCACGCATGATGTATTTCATTCATTCAACAATGGAGCGCGCGGTCCCCTGTCAATCACTGAACACACACCACGCCCCCTTGTCGAGTGACATCGCGCGACAAAATAGCATTTTAGTGTCGCTGGGTGTCGCTGCCATATTGCTCGCAATCGGCCGTAATGCAGCATGAAACCACCCAAGAACGTACATTAAAAACAAACAAGAGAACATTGAATTATTTTCTGTATGATTTGAGTAACATTATTTAAAATAATTAAAAAAATGTAATTTTATAGGGGATTACTTTAACAAAAGCTTGAAATCAGATTTCAACAAATAACTCACATCTGTTCTGAAAGGTTTCAATTGATTTAATTCAGGCTGGTCAATCGGACACATGTGCACACTGGGATGAATTGTGCATCGCATTTTCAACTCTTACTGAACTTTGTAGGTAATTCTTCATTTTGGCCATTCCTCTTTCTGCTCTCTGAACCTCAATTAAATGAGTTCTGTTATTGCAAATACGCAGAGATGGCAAGTAACGAAATACAAATACTTAAGTACCAGTACTTTTTCCTGTGATTACTCTTTTCTTGTACACAGTACATTTTCAACACAAATATCAGTACTTCTACTCCTTAGTTCTCCCAAAACAGGCTTGTTTTTTGTTTTTTTTTGCGTGACAACGGTGTACAATATGTATAACATGAGTGAGTCAGTAGGGGGCACTAATGCACTGAGTACAGTTCCAGTTAAAAAAAATAAGTAATTTATTCAAACAAAAAAATTGACAAACTAGCATTGACAAAGAGTGCATTTTGTATACAAATCTATTTCAGTACTACTTTGTACTTTATACTTTCAAAAATACGTTTGAGTACATTTTAGAGCATGCTCTTTTTACACTCAAAAATACTTTTTGACTATATTTTCTCAGCCTGTACTTTTTACTTTACTCAAGTAGATATTTGGATCAGTACTTTCATTTTTACAAATGTATTTTACTCTTACTCAAGTAAGAAATCTGGGTACCTTTGCCATCTCTGCAAATACAGTAATAGTGTCCACAGTGAGTGGCTTAAAACAGGTTTAGCTAGGTAGGGGGGCATGGGCCATCAGGTCTGGGAAGGCAGGTAGCTAAATTGTTAGTGCATTTTATTCATTAAAATTTAAGATCAAAATTATTTGTGTAAAGCATCTTGAGGCAACTTTGGTTGTAATTTGACGCTAAACAAAAAAATAGTTGATTTGAATGAAGGAGGATGTATTTTCATGTAGTTAAGCTCTTCAAAGTATAAAGCAACGCTAAATGCACACAATTAAATGCACGACAATTGCAAAAGCAAACATCCTCATTATATCACCGACAGCCCATAGGGGATATTATGGTTTAACGTCCAGCGCCGCGGCAGATCCTTCGTGTTTTCAACTTTTGAACTGATGGATGCATTTGTGCCATGTTCAGTGAGTTAATGCTGTAGGTTAGGTCCATGAACTGATTACAAGCGGGTTCAGTTAGATGCAACATGATGGACCAGATTAAGAAAATATTACCTGTTCAGTTTAAGGGGCCAGTTAGCACGCTTCACCACAGCAATCTTCTCCATAAGTGCAGCTGAATAAAAGAGAAAAAAAGGGGATTGTAACAATAAATGATTGTGACAATGCAGGATATAACTAGAAGTTAGGGATAACAATTTTTTTCTGTGCCAATGTCATTATTATTTTCAATAAAATAGATTTTCATCGGCAACAACCCAGAAAATATGTAAAGGAATTTTATTCATTTGAGAAGAATATTTTAGCACTATGCTTGAACAATTGTTACTCATTCATAGACATTTATTTAATACATTGCATTTACTATCATAATATAATTTAACTTTTTATTTATGTAGATTATTTCTACACTTATGGGAATACAGTTGTTTGGGAATACAAGTTTCAGGGCTGCAGACATGAATACAAGTCATAAAAGTCTACACAAAACGCATACTTATTGCCAAGGGCATTAAAAGTAAAGTAGAAAATCACATTGGAAGTAAAAGATACTTTTTTTATATCATAAGCCGTTGTGTCCAAATATTTGTAGAGAATATATGGTGGACCTTCAAACATCAGTGCACATTTTTCAGTGTTGAAAAAATAAATGCTGAAAGTTAATTTCCACATTGCAGAGGAATTTGGGCATCCTTCATCGTAACATAAGTATAGCCACCGCCGCAAATAATTTGCGTTAATGCGATAACTGTTGAACGTATGGATGGATTTGTTCCAGATTCAGTGTGTTAATGCTCTAGGCTATGTTCATGAACCGATGAGATTTTGAACACTTTTAAGATGGCTGAATTCAAGATGGCCGACTTTTTGTTTGATCCAGTCTGGCCTGTATTGTTCAAGGCCCCTGTGATGTAAAAATTCCTACAATTCTATTGCGCTTCAGGAATATCCCTTAAGCAGTCAGCATAGACTGCATACTTCTAGTTAAAATATAATTCTATATAATGATATGACTAGGTCTATCTCAACTGATGGTTGAGTGGACAGTATTGTTCACCCATGGGGAGATTCTGGCTGGGGTGGTACAGTGGAGCCACGTCATCATCCCGTTTCTCCTTTCTCCTACTCTCCTCCTCCTCCTTCTGTCTCCTTCTGCGCCGCTCCTCCCGTCTTCTCTCTCTGCTTTCCATCAGACGGTGGTACTCTGCCCAGCTCCTGCAGCGCTGTGCCTCGCGGTCAGGGCTCGAACTCCAGCTGTGCCTGTATTGTTATAACTAGGGCTTTCATGATAACTCATTTTGCTGGACCATAAATTACTGCGACAGTCAATATTATTGTCGTTCTCACTACTTTCGAACATAGAATAATAACACAGTGCAGCACAATTGTCAAATATCAAAAGATGTAATTTCATTAAAATAACAAGGAAATGTTCCTTTTTCTTTTAGCCGCTTGTCCAGCATAAACATGACGCCCATACTGCACACACATGCCTTTGTTTAAAAATATGTCTCGGTTAGGAAAAAGGCAGACTGAACACAGTCTGAATATGCCCTATATTCCTGAGGCAACAACAAACTAGTACTACGCAAGTACTGCGCTGAAATGTGTTGATTTCATAACATGTTTCTTACATAACATGATTACAAGGCTAGCCCCTCAAGGATAATAAGGTCATGGAAAAGCTCTCTGGGCCAGTTCACCTGTCTCGGTCAGACGATCTGTCCTTGTGCTGGTTGAGCCTCCTGCGCCAGCGGGACACCGTGCACTCTCCCACAGTCATGGACCCTGGCAGCAGGGAGGGGTCAGGCGGGGCCAGCCTGCGGTCCGACTCCCGTTCATCGCCCAGGTCCGGGAAGAGCAACCACCGGAAATCCCGCCTACTCTGGGAGTGTGAAGACGATCTGGCCTTGTGGGTCTGGTCAGGTGAGCTCACGTCACTGCTCCACCAGCGGGCTGTGCCTTCAGAGATTGGCTGCTCTTCAGTGGTTGGGGAATCCAGTTTGGGTATCTGGTCCTGTTCTGGACCACCATTGGTTGAATCTTCATTCTTACTCATGGGGCTAAAAACAAATATTATTTGGTTCAAAACATGAAGTAGCCCAGTCTGTTAAGACTATACTATACTATAAAGGCACACATATGCCTTAATGACACTAAGAGTCGTGTGCTCACTTCCCATCAACAGACAACTTTGCTGCATATCTCCTCCCCCTTCTTCACCCCTTTCCAGCTAACCCTGAATAAAGCTGAAAGTCCGAATCGGAAAAATGAAGTGAACGTGGCATAGGGATTAGGGGCTGGCCCTGTGGCCTACCGCTACCAGTTAAAGATGCTGCGTCAGGGCAGCCCCATTCAGTCTTGTTGCTGTGGCTTAAAATCACAGCACATGCGCGGTCATACACTGCACGCCCCCTAGTTCCAGCTCTCTCACCCCTTTTCACAGCAATGCTGTCAATAAAATGAGAAATTGGCACTTGTGCCGAAAACAATAACTTAAAAAAAATGAACATTAATTGAACTAAACCAAACGAAACAACTAAACATTATTATGAAATAAGAATGTTATACAGATTTCATATCAAACTACACCACGGCTATATCCGCCCAGAGGCCTGGAATGCTGCACTACATTCAACTATACACTCTGCTATACACTCTACCGACACCTTCTAGCTGTGAAGCAGCAGTGCTAACCACTGCACCACCGGAGAGAGTTACGCTGGGTTTCCACAGCAGAGTTGTTTTTTTTCCCCATCCGTCACCCGCAGCGCCGTCCGGATATTTTCCGGCCGGACTCCGTCCGGGAAAAAAACATCGGTTTCCACAGTAGACCATTACGGAATGCGGCGCTCTGGTATTCTCTCGTGAACAAACAACGCGATAACACCCATTCAGCTATGCGCTGTGCTGTCTGAGCACCTTAACATTTTAAAAGAATCTACGGTCGGACCTGTAACAAAAGACCATGTTGAACACCTAGCAATCGAATATGCCGCGACATTATCACAGAATAACAAAAGAAGCTGTTTTCTCTAGTCCTGCAGCTTTCCTCATGATATGACGACAATGTTGTATGTGTTAAATTTGCTGTTATGTTTGGAATATTGATGCTGCCACTTGTTGTTGGCAAGCATACATAACATAATATCACATACACACAGACACGCAAACACAAAACGCTCGCACAGGACGATGCTCCATTAAAAAAAGCACATAAAACACAATTTCATTTGTCTTTTGATGCGCTGGAGCGCACAGTCCGCCGATTGCTCAGCGCTGCTGTCAATCACTGAACTCACGGAGCCGCCCTAAAATAAATGAATAAATGATTTTCTAGCCCGTGCGGGAATGTCCCGCGCGGAGTCCGTCCGGCGTTCACTGATGTGGAGCATACCACGACGGTGACAACACTTTTGTTTTTTGGCACAGAGTTCGAACGGCCCTGCGGGTGACGGACGGGGAAAAAAAACTCTGCTGTGGAAACCTAGCGTTAGAGGGAAACATCTCTACCATATTTAGCGATAGAAAACACCTTGGTAGTGACATCATAGTGGTTGTCTGTTCAGGGCTGGGGCTGCGCTTTCTCTTCAGAGAAACGTAGCGATTGGACCCGCGGTCTCTTGTGGCCGGGATGTTCAGCTGCCTCTCGTATGATGAAGGAACCGAGCTGTGTAGCAAAGAGTCACCATAACAACACAGTTAACCAGAGAAGGCAAAAGTGCCAGGATTTCTTACTTGAGTAAAAACATTTGTAAAGAAAACAACTCGAGTAAGACTACAAAGTACTGATCCAAATATCTATCCATTAAAGTAAAAAGTACAAGCCGAGTATAAGATATGTACTCAAAATTAATTTTGATTGATTTTTGAATGAATTAATTTTGAATGATTTAATCAGCCAATGGCCAGCCTAAAAATGTGGCATTACTTTCATGGCATAAAATGTGTGGTCAATGGCGTCATAGTATGTGCCATGGGGAGGCCATATTGGATACGGCCACCCTTCTATCAATTTTGTGAGAAGCTAATTGATATATATATATATATATATTTATGTGATGTAATAGTATTGTTGAATTCCTGAAAATGGTTTGGCGTGTGCCGCGTCTGCCGTCACCACGGCAAATCCATCGTGTTAATGCAATAACTTTTGAAAGGATGATTAATTTGTCCCAGATTTGGGGCGTTTATGTTCCAAGTTAGGTTCATGAACTGATTAGATTTTGTAGGCCGACCCTTTCAAGATGGCTGAATTAAATGACAAAAAAAAATGTTTCTTCGTTTTCGGGCATACACCTTTAGCAGTCGAGACCTGTATAGTCCTGGTTTTATAATTAATTGTACACATGTATTTTATACACATTACAGGATATCGTGTCAAAATCCAAATCCAAAATATACTTGTTTATGTTCATATTATAAAATGTTGGATGGAAGGTCGGAGGTCAAGGTCCTACCAAGGGTCAAAGCGTGTCACCACGTAGCCCAGTCTCTTCAGGTGGGCGAACACCTAGTGACAAAGAGACGCACAGTCATCTGTGTGTTCAAACCCAA
The DNA here is from genome assembly GCA_900302395.1 of Bregmaceros cantori. Classification (NCBI taxonomy): domain Eukaryota; kingdom Metazoa; phylum Chordata; class Actinopteri; order Gadiformes; family Bregmacerotidae; genus Bregmaceros; species Bregmaceros cantori. Next base: position 10,230 of record OMKY01060212.1, on the reverse strand, counting down.
AAAACATACCCATGTTCAATTTGTTGCAGACACATGATGGGTTGCCACAGACTGCTTTATTTTAAAAGTAACTCAATTGATTACTTTGGTTACTTTTCACTTCGGCGGTTATTTCTGGTTAAATTTGTACTTGGAACGTCACTTCCGGTGCCAATTATTTTGTCATATTTTCTGCTATTTTTCAACATGTCTACTTAGGGGGAACGCACACCTACTGCGTTATTTAAAACGGATGGTGGTAACTTGTGGTGTGCTTTTCCAAACCCAAATGCTCTCGTGCGGATCTGTGACCCACAAATGCATGATTTAATAATCAGTGCAACTCAATGGAATTACTAGTAGAAGCAGCTAGCCTATTGAACATGTGACCACTCGGTGAGTAACTTCAAGTCGGATTTTGACTCTACTTCATCAATATTTATACAAAATGGTGAACGAAGCGAGGGGGGTGATGTGCAACTGGTCACAGACCGACATTTAGTGGTCGGATTTTGAACTGGTGTGCGTTTTGTGCCTTCGGACTTCGGTCCAGCACCCGGGTTGACATAGGCAACAATAAGGCACCGGAAGTGACCAACAGAATGGCGGTACAAAATGACTCCGCTCATTGTTTTGCCAGTAAACCCGTCTATTGCAGCATCTGCCAAATGCCTGGCTTCATAAAAAAAGACAATTAGGGTTACCAAAACACATATTATTGTATGTGGGTTTTTAACCTGATATAAATAATGTACAAAACATAAAATAAATGATTGTTTTATTATTAAACAGAAGTAAAAAAATAGGAGGGTTACAAACCATTCAAGTAATTAAAAAGTAACTTTGGTTTTCCTTTTAATATTACTTAGTAGCTAGAAGACGCCAGGTTATATTGGGATTGAACATCTCATACACACATATCTATAACTCCTACATATCTATCGGTCGATCTAGGCCTGGCGACAAAAAATTGGCGGTTGGGGTTGGAGCGCATCCAATTCATTATGTCATGTGGCAATCAATTTAAGCCCCGCCCCCCTTCATATTTGTATCCCCGAAACGCGAATGTCAGGGATGTAATCATTTTGTGTACGCTGCCACAGCAGATTCCTTGTGTTAATAACTTCAGCGATAACTTCAGCATGGATGGATTTTCCCAGATTCGGTGTATCTATGCTCTAGACCAGGGGTCCTCAACCAAGGGTCCCGACCCGGTACGGAGCCGCGAGACACCCCGAACAAGGCCGCATTGAGGGGACATTGAGGGGAAAAAAAGGCTCCTTCTTTCTAATTCCTCCCTCAAGCACACCACCCGTCCTTGAGGGAGGGGCCGAGCGCGCGCGCACACACAACGTGTGTGCTTGGCCCCTACCATTTTTTTCAGACGCGGGAGAGGATGCTGCACACGGCCCTGTCTGCACTGTGAGAGAGAAGGTAGAAAGAGACTCTCCGTCTCCGTCGAGTTTTTAACCTCCACTCTTCAATTCAATCCAGCTTTAAAATAGTGACTGCAGGCAAACGTTGCCTCTGCCTCATCTTATTACCGCAGGGAATTAATTATTATCACCACCAGCGCTGCTGCTGCCGCCGTACGTGGCTGTGGGTAGCGCCCGCTTAGAAGCCGTCCGCACGGTAGCGTGTAAGCAGTGGTGTAGTGGGGATTTTCAAAGTGGGGGCACGCAATTCGTGACGTCATCGATTTCGTTTCAATTAATTAAAAAATTTGAAACCTTAAATCGAGTGCATAACTTTCCATCTTCATCTTTTAAAAATGTTATGAATTAACACCTCAAATCATCACCCCCAGATTGTATATTCTTATTGTGACCCCCGCCGGGTCGCGATAAGACATTGCAGATCCTAACCGGTCCTTGAGTAGAAAAGGTTGGGTTGCTCTAAACAGTCTAGAGTAGGTTCATGGCCTCATAGGCCATACCCTGTACCTGGTAGTGGAGCAGAGTTGGGCAGTCTTCATGGAGCAACCGCTCATAGCCATCCTGGATGGCCAGAGGAAGGTCATTGTGGAACAGCTGCAGACTTCCCTGGTGGTTCATGTAACAGTCACTCAGATCAAACCTGTTGTCGTTCAAATTTTCATCCAAGCATCTAACTAATTAGGAGCATAGTTGTGCTGATTAGGGGTGTCATCATTATAAGATTATCTATAAATCGTGATTAAAAATGTTTACGATTTAAAAAATGATTATTTGGGCTCGCTCTGTGGCAGAGTGGGTTAGAGTCTTTGTACCTGTGGCTTGGGTCTCAGCAAGGTTCCCCGCACTCTCACCCAACCAAAATGGTTGAAAAATGGATGAATTAGATATGATGAATTGTGTGGGCCAAACCATTCATATTCAGAATGACCAAGTATGATAATGATAGTTAAGGAGCATCAGTGACTATTCAATTGATGGGATATCCAGGGGCAAAGCGCGGGTTAGTTCTGGGGCTACATTTATTTGATATGTCGTGTTTACTTTCAGACTTCCTTTTTCCCCACCCAAGACATTCTTGTAAATAAAAGGCACGAGTGTGCAGTATAGGCGTCAGGTTCATGTTGCACAGGCAACTTAAGGAAACTTGTTAATCAACATTTTTGAAATGGTCTTTTCACATTTGTGTCCCAAGAACTACAATATTATCGATTATCACAATAATCCCTTCGCTGATCGTTCATCAGCATCATCACAGCTCTAGATTAGCCTGGCAAGCCAGAACCAACGCATCGTCCACGCATCGCTAGATGTTTGCATTGGGTCTGAGAAAATGAGGCAAGCCGCCGGTACGGATTCAATCGGCCAATCAGCGCGGACGTGGGGGGCTATGCGAGACGTGGGCGGGGTTTGTACGGGCTACGCGAGATGTGGACGGAGTTTTGTTGTCACGCCTCCACGCCACTTGAAGCACTTACTGCGCTGTGACTGGATAACACGATTTGGTTGACACATTTTTTTAGGTTTTCCAACCCTGGTTTTACCAATGCAAGCGTCTAGCGATGTGCGATGCGTGAACGATGCATTGGTTCTGGCTCGCCAGGCTAGCCCTAGGTGATATCACATATGCATAAGCACGATTTGAGCTTACATTTCAACGATCAACACTTACACACTCCATCAGGTAGAGAGCCTCTTCTGGTAACAGATACTGTTTCCCATTGGCTGAGAACCCCATGGTCTGCCAGAACTTTCCCTGAGATCACACAAACACAATGATAACAGGGGGGGGAGCAGTGACGGACTGGTTATGGAGCACACCCCCCAGACCATAGGTCGAGCAGTGCTGCGAGTTCTCATCCCCTCTTCGGCTTTTCTGCAATGCCCCCCCCCCCC
>OMKY01060206.1:0-13054 GCA_900302395.1 Bregmaceros cantori | reverse complement strand
TTATTATTATTATTATTATTATTATTATTATTATTATTATTATTATTATTATTATTATTATTATTATTATTGGGCTGTGTCCGATATCGCTCCCTATCCCCCATATAGTTCACCATATGGCGCACACGCCATTTTGTGGGGGTGTCCGAATTCTCCATCTACCCTGTATAGTGCACTGAAAGTATCCCACAATGCACCGCAAAAAGTAGTGATCGGATGAAGCAATATAACCCATAATGCATAGATGTTTTAAATATCACCTAAACTTCAAAAGAATGGCACGACGGGAGTAAATAGCGATTGACTGCAGCCAATTTGTTATAAATGTAAGTACTTATGACTTTTTCTGATGATTGTTGAATTTTATAATTATAATTTTCATAATTATATTTTATAACAATTTTGACGACGCCAACTCTAGTGTCCGAAATCTCTAGTGTCGAATTTTTCAACGAATGGTACTATGTGTTTTCTCCTTTGGTTAACTAACATGTAGTCACGTAATCTCCATAAATTACTACATTTGGGCACAATCATTTTCACTTAGCGGCAAGGGCTTGTGATAGAAGTTGGTATTGTCTGCGCATGCTTTGTGTGGCAATTACTAAATGGTCCAAGCACACCATAGTGTAAGATGGGAAAGAACTAGAAGGGGAAAAAGTTATTTTTTCGGCGTCTGCGCCGTTTTTCCATCTTTTATTGGATAGGATTAGTCGGAAACTGGGTTGAAGAGATCGGGAGAAGACATTACAGACAAGTCGACGAGCGTAGTCAAGCGTAGGGGGGTCGTGTTAGGTACACGGACCCCCAAGGAAGAGGTTTCAAATGTAAATGTTAGTAGATTCACTTATAACAACAATTACTGTGTTAAATACATTATGTAAACTAGAATCACTCAGAGATTGCAAACCTGTGCCGTAGTGGTACAAAAAGTTATTTTAGTCCTAGCAGTATGTGTGGCAACCATTATCAATGCAAGTGCTCGGAGAGTAGGAGCCTGGTGAGCCAGAACCAACGCATCGTCCACACATCGCACATCGCTAGACTTAAGAATAGCTTAATGTCTATTGATGTGCGATGCGTGGACGATGTGCTGCTTTTGGCTCACCAGGCTAGTAGGAAGCTGACGATGTTGGACCTAACCAATCACTCAGATTTTTACATGGAAACGTCTCATGGACCACCGCGTGCACTAACTAGGTACAGAACTTTCCATCCATTTATCTATAGGTGTTGGTGATTAAGTACCATTAGGTTGCTTGGTGCAGGCACGGAAGTTGTGGCCACACGGCGTGACGTCACTACGGAGAACAGGGATTGTTCATCCGTTAATAATAATTAAGTATAACTATTATGTTACTTATAGGCTACAGAAATGCACCAAAATTTCATCACTTCTTTATTTCGTCATTTCCAACAACTCGACAACGCGACCAATAACATTACCTGGGCCGGGGCGGAGCCGCGGAGCTTTGAAAAGCGGTTTAAGCAGTTACTAAGTACTTTTTTACTAGCTAAGTAAAAAATGGAGGTAGTAAAATATAGTAAATTCAGCCTAGGACTATCCTAGGCTGAATTTACTATATCCTAGGCACCCTGAATTCAGAATTGTATAGCATATTGGTATTCATGTTGTGTGTGTGTGTGTGTGTGTGTGTGCTTCCCTGCCTCCAGAAGAACCAAGGGATCCTATTGGGAGTAGCAGGAACAGACATCCCGCTACAGGAGCTCATGAAGATCATCCCTAAGCATATGGTACATCTCTGGGGGGCCGTTAGATACAATACTGTCTACTCTGTCTGGTAGTTTCTCTCTGCCTCCCTCTCTGCTCTCTAATCCCCGCTCCCTCTCGCCCTCTCTCTCTATTTCGCACATTGTCTCTACTGTCTGTATATTATAACTAAGCTATCCATATACTCTCCTGTAACTACGGATATGGACAGTTTGTCCTGGAGGTGATATCATTTTTTTTCATCCTAAAATATCTAATTCTGGCATTTCCAACACCATCAGAAATATTATTTTTATTTTATTAGCTGATTTGTATTTAATGCTGGGACAAGTCACCGTCGTGTGTTATTTGTTGCACCCAGAGGTGGAAAGAAACAGAGTAAATTACTTGAGTTACTGTACTTAAGTAGCTTTTTTGGGTACTTTCTACTTTTTTAAGTAATTTTTAAAAAGAGTAATTTTACTTGTACTTGAGTAATATTTCTGCCAAATAACAGAGTATGCTACATTTATATTGCAAGCGTTACTGAGTAAAAAAAATTAAACAAATCATGAAATCATAATACAACCAAAAAAGAATAGGAGTAATAGAAATGATGACTGTAAAGTAGCTACTACAAAAGTTTTGTAGAAATAATAAATACAACTATAAAATTATAAATAATGATTACACAACTAATAGGGCTAACATACTAACATACTGAAGTTCAGATACACTTTTGGGATTATGATAACCAATTAAAATGCACTTCATGAGGTTAGTTTAAATTGTATGCAATGGTGCGCCATGCATGATCTATTATCCCTCTGCTATGTAAGTGGTGGGGAGTGGGTTTGAGGTAGGGGTGATAGTACTTAAGAGCAAACATGTCAGGAAAAAATGTTTAACTTGACTAAAAAGATGGCACAACCTTAATTTTCTACTTCATTTTCTACTTCAACCTGGTACCCACCTTGAAGAGGAAAACTGTTTCAACATTAAAACAACTAAATATTGTCCTTTGCTCTGGTTGGTGGTGGAAGTATTTTATTAGTGCTCTTTAGTGCCATTTGGGGCTGCCCCCTTGGATGGTGAGACATAGATTTTGGTGGGTGTAGTGAGCACTTTGTGCTGTGCTCCAACGACAATGGGAATGCTTTTGTACAATAGAGACAGAAAACACTGATTTTTAAAATGTACTTTTTACTCAAAAGTACATTTCAAGTGCTTTACTTTTTACTTTTACTTCAAGTATATTTTTTGACTGGTACTTTTACTTGTACTTGAGTAGAATTTAATCACAGTAACAGTACATGTACTTGAGTACAAAAAAATTCTTTCCACCTCTAGTTGCATTTTTGTTTAAAAGTTACGAACAGCATTTTTCACCATTTGCAAAAGTTGCTAAATTATGATGCATTACTGCCCCCTTGTGGGCATGCTGAGTAACAACACTCAACCTCTACGGAGAGTATGAGCGTTATCTACGCAGGGGACATTATACGTAGATTATGAAACAGGCCTAAAACAAAAAGGTTTTGTCGTTGCTGAAAGCATGAGATATTAGTCTTATCATGTTTTCCCAACAAGTTACAGTTTGCCGAATACACAATGGATCATTTCCCAATTCATCAAAAGTCATCTTACCAGGTTCTCCAATGGCCAGACGGTGTGGATGTATTCATCAGGGTTTATTCAGCAATTGGCACAGACCCATCGTCCCTCGTCCCCTCCCATATTGCTTGGCATGTAGTACATGCATACAATAATAATACCAGCTAGGCATCTGCACCACAGGCAACAATGTCAACGAGATTAGTCTCGGTACTATTTACCAGACAGGCTCTTGTGCATACTTAGCGCTGAATATTACTGTGATATTTATTTCAATTCGTTCTGGTGTGAAGTACAAATATATATAATCGGTTGATATCAGTTATTGGATCGATATAGGCAATTGGGGGTTATACAATATCGGGACATCGGTAATAAAAACATGATCGCACACCTCAAATGTATTTCTCGCTGCAGCTGGGGATCCACGGCTACGTGTTTGCCATCACCAACAACGGCTACATCCTGACTCACCCGGAGCTGCGGCCCCTGGTACTGTACAGCCCTGTCCTCCTCCACCCACCATCCACCCAACCAACCCTCCATTCCACTATCACTCCCAGCCACACTGCCTGCTGGTTGCGCTCATTCTGGAATCTCCACAAACAAAAACATAAATGTCTTGTTGCCATGCTGAGCCCCTGATCCTCTCCAGGGGCCTATTTCATCAATTGAGTTCAGAGCGATGTCATGGTTCCTCAATCCATTTATAGCAAAGGAATTTAAAATGTTTTCCTCCTAACCCCCAGCCGCACAGTGGAAAATACATAATTTTTTTGTTTTTTGTTTTTGTGACGACGGTACTCTACTAATCTGTGCGAGTAAGGACATTATTTGTTTAAACTCCGTCTCACTTCAGCTAGTCACACCTGACTTTATTTTTTCTGATTTTTCGCAACGCGTCACTACTTTGAACACAGTGGTATTCAAGATTCTTGAATCTTGGTCGTTATTTACTTTTTTAACGCCAATAACTTGATGTCAATGTAGTTGTTATATTAGTCATTTCTAAGCCATGAAGATGTTTCAAATTGTCATCATTTTTTTTTTCAGCTAGGCATGTGGGAGGTGCATGTTGGTGAATTTTATACCAGTTCTGCATGTTACCTGTTCTCCATGTTAGCCATCTAAAAGGGGTAGTAACCCAAAAACGTTAGCAAGGTCACCATTGTTGCAATTAAAATAAAAGTGACTTTACATGTCACTCTTTTACACATACCATTAGGAGTTTGTGTGTCAATCGATTGTTATTTCAGAGAGCGCTTACTAAGGCCCTGAACTCATGGTCTAGCTTGGTTAATCTTATTCAATTTGCTCTTTGTCTCTCTCAAATTATTTCCTGCTCTAAGCCGCAATTTTCTGATACTCATTGAAAAAATAGGCCCCTGGTGGTGAGTGTGAGCGTATGTGCGTGAGCGTGAGAATGTGTACGTCTGAGTATTGCAGCAAGGCAAGTCTAGTCAGTAATCCCCTTCTCCTTTGGTGTATGCATGCAGGGCTAGACGTGGCATGGTGCCCCCCAGAGGTAATTGTCAGTAGTACAACAGATAGTCATCAACCGCTATCTCTGGGACCCGCCGTACGCACTGTTCCTCCTCTGTTCCGCTTCTTTTCTTCTCCAGTCACGCTACGTCTCACTGTGGGCTGTCTTTACATGCTCTCTCTCTATCTCTATCTCTCTCTCTCTCTCTCTGTCTTATTCATCTTGACCCCTTCCTGCCTCTCTCGCTCCCTATCCTCTCTCTCCCTGTTTTTTTCACACTCTTTGCTGCATTAGAAGTCTTAAATAGCTGTACTCTGATTGTGTTCTGTGTTGTCATGTAGAGCTTTGTGGTCTGTGCTATGTGGTCTGTGCTATGTGGTCCGTACGGTGTGCTGTGTGGTCTTCCCATCTTCATCTGCTGCTGTCTTCATTGTTCTACCTCCCTGAGCTATTTAGCAATGACAAACAGGGACGTGTTAGTGTGTCAAGAAATGTTGGTAAGACATAAATGCATTCTTGTTAACGGATTGCAAATTGAGTCTTTAGTCCAATTTGCGCTGCCATTGGATTACGTGGGTTCCTGTGTTTTTTGCTATTACCCCATGACGTCTGTGCTATTTTTTCGCTTGCCACACGTGCACGCACATACACAGACTTCACTCACACACTCCCATGCATGTGCGCACACACGCGAGTTAAACAAATTCAGAGTTTAATTGTAATGTATTAATTTTGTAACATGTTTAGTGCATGGAAAACGTTCACTGATTCGTTCCCCGTGCACGTGCGCTCCGTATACTGCGAAGACAGCTCATCTGGTCCCATGCGTCAGCTTTTTTATGAACGTTCCTGCTGCGGCAGACGCAGTCGTCCTCCATCTAAGGGTGAGCATTTGCGCACGCTGAACTATTTTGTCAGTTGCTTTTTTTTTTACGCACGCCTTTTGATATTTCCAAACAACGTATTGATCATACTTCGTTCTTCCATGACACAAGCGTTGAATGATCCGGCCACTGATGACTTTTACGCGTAAAGGATCGGGGATGCGTAAAACACAGCCATTTGCATTCGCATGGGACTAAAACACGGAGAACGTCTTTGTTTTAACGAATCAAATCTGGTAATTCGCGCTGGTATTATTACTTCCCAAATCATGGACATCCTGCATTCGGGTGCCAAATTCAACTCAGACGTCCTCTGGGATTATTCCGTATCACGAGGAGTCCCCACGTAATACAAATCCAGCGAGAATTGAGCTTTTAGCCCAATTCCCACTGGACTTTTATTACCTATGGACCCCTGGTAATTCGGAATAATTGCGGAGGACGTCTGAGTTTCATTTGACGTGCGAATGTGCAATGTCAGTGATTTGCAAAGTAATAATTCCACTACGAGTTACCTACTGTGATTTGTCGAAACACCACAATGGTTTGAATTCAGAATTTGTTCAACTTTGTTAATACCCACACACATGTCTGTGTATGTGTATACGTGTGGGGAAGCGAAAATATGGCACATGTGTCATAATGTCTTTTAAATTGAGCAAAAGACAGAGTTTTACTAATCCTGTCAGAATGTGCAACAAAATAACACAGAGGTCAGGGGGTAATTGTGAATTACCAGAGGTCCCCACGTAATTCAATGGCAGTGCGAATTGGGCTTTGGATGCTGATTGGTAAGTAAGCACCGAGGCCGTTACAGGTGAGTTTAAAGAAACAGTTGGGTCTAAGTTATTTGTGACACATTACTCACTAGCACCCAAAGATGTCAAATCCAGTTCCGCAAAGTAAAAGTCCTGCCATGTTTTGTTTCTACCTGTGCACTACAAGCAAGAGTGGCCACTGATGATCAAGCTGACTGAAGAGCTGCACTCATTCGGAGCAGCTGGTATTGCGCTTGTTTGCGGTGCATAGAGAGAACTGATACTGAGCTTGGCAAGAATTGTACTTCTTGGGACTGGATTTCGCTGCCCACACCATTATTTGTTAAAAAGAAAGCAATATATCACATTAGGTGTGGAGCTTAGGGGAATAGACGAGTTCGGGGGGTACTTCCGGTGTCTGAACGTCACGCCCGGTGTCATTTTGTTCGATGTGTTTTTTCAACATTTCTATTCGGTGGGAACACACACCTACAGGGTTATTAAAAACGGATGGGGGTAACTTGCGGGGTGCTATTCAACACCCAAATGCTCTCGTGCGGATCTGTGACCCACAAACGCATGATTTAATAATCAGTGCAACTCGTTCCATTTTCTCATTCCTTTTGTAATAACTAGTAGAAGCAGCCAGCCCATTGGTCCAGAAGAACATGTGACCACTCGGTGAGTAACTTTAAGTCGGATTTTGACTGTATTTCAGTCAATATTTATACAAAATTATGAACGTAACGACTGGTGTGATGTGTAACCGGTCACAGACGACACCTAGTGGTCGGATTTTGAATTGCCGCGCGTTTTGTCAGTTTTGTTTGCTCGGGCCTCGGTCAAGTACCAGAGTTGGCATATGCAACAATAAGGCACCGGAAGTCAGGTTCATCCCGGCGGGGCAAAATGCCAGCCCCCTGTATTTCGCGGGTAAACTCTTCTATAGAATGTCCTGGGTCCAAACAGCCAAATTCCTGCCCTGTTTTGGCTTTACCCGCACACTAAACACAACACTTTGGTGAAGGCTCCACCTGGGAATTGTTGGAACAAACCTGAGGTATGGACTTTTAGAAGCTGGAGTATATACAATATTGGGAATAACACATGGCTGAGTTGCCTCATAAGACCTCTTACATTCCACACCTCTGAGTGATATATTACATTCATAAACGACGGCTGCTGTATTTCATTAGAACATTTACTGGAATTATGTTGTATTGGTCGCAGCTAACCTGTCTTGGTGCTGCTTTGTGGGAATATGCACTGTAATCGAAATTAAGCAAATGCGCCAGAATCAAAATCTGATTGATAATTGGATCATTCCCCCATATAGTCCTGCCCTAGGCCCTAGAGATCCTACTAAATTAAGAGCATTCAGAACTGGTAGTGCATTCATTTTAGTGGGATGAAAAGCCTTTTCCTTACTGCTACTAATTCTAGCCGAAACGTCACTTGGGATTAATGCAAGCTCAAAATGACTCATGGAATTAAAGTCATATGCCATATTTTTGTTGACTAAAATATCATATTTTGTTAATATTATAATTAACAAAAATACAAGTGCACTTTATTTCCTTGTGTATTTCCTAATCTTTCAAGTTTGGCCATCTTTTGACTGAATATTTTTATTTGATTAATCTAAAAGACTTGACAACATAACAAGAATTAACAACACTTTTCATCATAGTGTGTATAAACAATGTGTGTGTGTGTGTGTGGATGAATAGGATAGATAGATAGATAGATAGATAGATACACATATTATGAAGTATAACATGATGTTGTTCCATGTTGTATTTTGGACGTTATTGTATGTTTGTGGTTGTGACGATGTAGACATTGGGGAATAATCACAGGTGGCACGGATTGGAAGTAATGTTGCACACACAGGAAGTGATGTCACAGTGTTTACTGTGTGATTTATCCAGATCCAGGCAGGCAAGCGGCGCAAGCCCAACTACAGCAGCGTGGATCTGTCAGAAGTGGAATGGGAGGACAAGGACGACACGGTACACAGGCACACACTCAACACTCGGGACACATAGAGCTTGCACCTTGGCCTGTGTCCCAAATTCCAAATGACTTACATCTCCACACCATGTTGCCACAGTTAGCTAAAATAAATAATCAAACTACTGATTACCCTCTACTGCCTTTGAATTAAGTTATTTTAGTTATTTCGTTTTTATTATAAAAAAAGGATTTTTGCCAAGTAGGTTTTTAAGTTCACTTTCAAAATGTACTAAAAATATATATAACCTTTAATTTCATTTATTGTTTTATTTCAAAGTTGTTTTATACTTAATTTTCAAGAATTAAGGTAAATTGTGAGCATTGTGGAATGTTAAAGTAACTAAAGTGATAAGGGATAAGTAACTTTAGCCTGATTCCTGCTTTGGAAAATGTAACGTGCACAAGATACTCAAATAAAGCTAAAATCAAAGTAACTTAGCTACTGTAACTTATTTACACCAACTTATTTTAACATGTCAGCTAGGACGTCCTTTTATAATGCACATTATTTGCACATGGAACACTAAGGTCACTAAGCCAAAGGTCAGAGCAGGCTATCTGCAGTGAGTGATGTCCGAATGTAAATAGCAGTGAGTGTTCTTATTTTTCCCCCACAGTGAAAGCTGTTTTTAAGGCTGCATTATCACATTATCTTAAATTCCATCGGGGCCGCTCTTAAAGACAAATTTGCCAGTAAGCACGTCTGCGCTGCTATCTGCGCTGTCATCGCGGCTATCGGAGCCTCTGTTGGGGTGCACTGCGATGCCTTTCACTTACTCCGAGCTTCGCCATTCATCATGGCCTGCCGCAGGGCGTAGCTGTTTCACACGGTGGAGAGGTTTAATCGCACACTGTGCGCCATTAATTGGACACACACACACACACACAGACACACACACAAAGCACTCTCCCACCATTACCATCACACTAATATAGTGACCAAACCATGTACACTCTCTTTCTCTTCTCCTCCATGAGTCTTTCTGTCTCTCTCTGTCGCTTTAGTCCATTATATCCCCAAAACACGGATATATGGGCTCTAGGGTAGGTTCATGAACTGATTACATTTTGGAGGCCAACACTTTTGTGATGGCTGACTTCAAGATGGTCAAGATTTTGTTTGGTCCATAATCCCTGACCGGGTTGTGACGCGTGGCTCTACAATATTTCTTGGGTTTCTGGGATATACTTTCAGCAGTCAGGAAAATGAAATACATTGGAACTTAAGGGCCTATTCAAACCAATGTGTTTATCCCGGGTCCGACTCGTTTTAACCGAGATGGAACTCGTTTCCGAGTTGTCCCGGTTGATATGAATGCGGCAAGCGGGTCTGAGTCCGCGCTAAATCCTCCAAGAAGAGCCCTGCTGAACTAGCTAGTCTCGACCCGTGTTTGAACCCGCAGAAAAGGCGCCTGAACTCGGAGCAGCTCGGTTTGAAAGCGATCACTCTTTGACCCGCATATGCGCGAACGCGGCCCTATTTTAACAGCTCAGTAACGACAGCGCAGCTGTGTTTAGATGACAGAATGCACCTGCATTTGCTTGCATGATAGAAATAATGATACAATCATTATCAATAGGTTGGAAAGAAGACAGTATATGTGTTGGATCGCTGTTCAATATTTAAATATATGTGAAATACAACAGCGTCTTAAGGTGCGTTGATATCTGCCCGCGAGTAGATGCGTTGTCGCGAGTCCAAGTGCGTTTGTATAATGTGCGCATATGTGTGTGTATGTGTGTGTTTGTGCCCGTGCACGCCCATGAGGGTATAAATATTTGCGTGACAATTTGACTCGCCACCTGAATGGTGGAAGATATGCCCAATCAGCGAGCGACTGCAGCAGACATGTGCACATGTTGACAATTGTATCTCGCTTGTTGAACTGGAGTTTCATGAATGAATGCATCCGCGGCAAAGCTATTTCGGGAAACAACCCACGCTGCATCCAGGAACCAAGCCGCGACAAATTCAAAATGCGGTTTGAATACACCCTTAGTCTGAGCGCGACAACTTGGGAAAAATTGACTCACATTTTTGTAAAATTCGAAAATAAACTAGGCCTATGCGTTCCAGTACATTTCTGAAAACAAAACAAAAATACTTTGGGCCAAATCCATCCACCCTGTCAGAAGTTATGGACCAAACAAAAATTGGGCCATTTAGGGTCCGCGTTGGCTGAGTGGTTATGGACACCGCACCTAACTGTGTCTACTGCAGCGTCCGCAGTGTTGCGAGTTTGACTACCCTCGTCGACTTGTATGCAATGTCTACCCCCGATCTCTTCAACCCAATTTCCGACTAATCCTATCCAATAAAAATGGAAAAACGGCGCTGATGCCGGTAATAATAAATGAAAAATTAATAATTATATAAATAATAATTGGGCCATCTTGACTTCAGCCATCTCGAAAGTGTCGGCCTCCAAGATCTAATCAGTTCATGAACCTACCCGAGAGCATTAATACATCAATTTTGGGACAAATCCATCCCTCTGTTCAAAAGCATGACATCCCAGCGTTTTGGGGGTATTAATATGGTTATCTATTTGGCAATATGCGTGTGTTTTTGGTAGGATGTCTGTGGAAGCACCGAAAAGGTTAATTGTTTTCCCTTTTCTCTCTCTAACGAGGTGTATGCTTGTCTGTCTGTCTGTGTTGCTCTCGGTTTCTATGTGTCCCTGCATTGGCCTGTGGATCTCAGCTGCGTAATGCAATGGTGAACCGAAGAACCGGAACATTCTCCATGGAGGTGAAGAGGACCGTCGATAAAGGGGTGAGACTATTGGACTATTTACACATATACACTTACCCTAGCCAAAAACCCCACACTATATGGAACCTTCCAAGCGATCCCACTTCTGACACCATTGTAATGGCAGCTAAGCAGATAAGTGGCCCACCTAAAGGAAGTGACCAGTCTTTACATGGTAATATGTCCAGAGGTTTCATTTATTAAGGTATTAATAATTAAGTATAATTATTTAATTATAAAATAATATTATTAAGACATTATCCAGGCATCAGCTAGCTAAGCTAAGAGCTAAAGCAGGAACATGACCAAACACACATCACTGACTTACAGCCGATGGGAGGGTAATGCAAACCGGTTGGCCCAGTGGCACAGGGGGTCAAACTGCAAGGCAGCCCCATACATAATCTGGTGGTGATTAGATAGCAGGGTCAAATCTCAAGGGGGATAGCCAATTTCCGCTGTGTGCATGCAAGCAGATAGGTATGTATCAACAAGGCATGCTCTTAGCTGCACAATCCTAGAAGGTGTGCAGCACGAAATAGGAACAATGATGTGGGCGAGTGGAAAGGGTTGATTTGTATAAATATGCACACTTTAAATATCTAACTGAAGGAGAGGAACACACATACTGTTACCAACCCACTCACATGAACAGGCATGAAAACAAACTCACACACACTCACTAACTGTGTTATTTTGTTTCAGAAACGTATTCTGAAGATGCACAACGATTACTTTTACACTGAAGTCAAAGGAACACCGTTCAGGTAAGTAGGAAAGGAAGCCACCAGTTTTCTCTGAGGGATTCGAAATGCACCTTGTTCTGGACCGTTGAGGAGAGGGGTGCGTGCATTCTCAACACCTCAAAGCCAACTATTAAGTGTGCCGTGAAGAAGCAGAGGTGACTAAAGGAATTTATTCCGGAACCCTTCTAGTGGAGGTTGGTGCCTTTTGGCCACTGTTAGTGGAGGGAGCAGGGCAATACGTCACATCGCGAAGGCGTCCACAACGCAGCTGCGTCCGTAGGGAGTGGAGAATGCGTCCATAGGGAGTGGAGAATCTGTCCATAGGGAGTGGACAATGCGTCCATAGGGAGTGGAGAATGCGTCCGTAGGGAGTGGATTTTTTTGCCGACATGAAGCGGCCCTATGATGCGGCCCTGTGATGTGTTCGCAACTTTATTATTATTATTATTATTATTATTATTATTATTATTATTATTAGCAACCGGCACGTAGCCGACCGCCAGATCGTCATTATTATTATTGTTATGCAACGTGCATCGATTATGTGGCCTTGCTGGATGTCATTATTATTATTATTATTATTATTATTACTGTATTATTGCGGGCGTGTAACGGCCCCGGACCGCCAGCGTGGGGCAACCGGCACGTTGCCGCTCGATGCGCGCGTAACGGCCAGTTAAAAAACTGCACTTTAAATGTATTTATTTTAATTTGAGCTTACTTTGATGCAATGAAATTGAACAGCATCACGCATGCCATGTTAACACGCATGCTTACAAGCGCCTTACATTTAATAATGATAGAAATAATGAAAATAACAAATAATAATAGCAATAACAATACCATTATTATTATTATTAACAACAATAATACTAATAATAACAATAATAATAATAGTAATAATAATAACAGCAATGATACGATTTTCATCATTCCATTTTGAAATGTATTTTAAATTCTACTTGTTATAATTTATAAATATATGCTATGTTATAATAGATTATAATAGAATGCCGACGGCTTCTTGGTATGGCCTGCCCGCCCGCGCATAGAATGCGTTGGAAGCGCGTTGTAAACGTATATCCAG
>OMKY01060193.1:3046-14771 GCA_900302395.1 Bregmaceros cantori | reverse complement strand
TATGGGTGAGCTGGGCCAGGATACATATTCCACAAGAAGTTTAGACATTTTGGTAATTTAACTTCAGAATATATTATATATAGATTATAGAAGAGCACGAAGAACACAGAGCAAGCAAACATTATATTAGCGTCATGTATGTAGTGCGGGGGAAGGGTTACTATTTACAGGAGGGGGGGCGAGCAGGTACAGGGAGGGGGGCATATGTGAGGCCGGAGATGACTCGGTATTTAGGAGCCGTACACCAGGTTGGAAGAAACTGGCGGGTGGATCTGGTTCTGATCTGGATCTGGACCTTGAACCTCTTCCCTGAGGGTAGAAGTGAGAACACAGAGAAATTGGGGTGGTGTACATGTTGTTGATGGTGGAGAGGCAGGAGCCAGTCAGCTTTTCAGCAGAGTGGATCATATGGACTCCATGGTGGCTGAGTAGAACAGCACCAGGTAGTTCCATGAGAAGTACATACTCTGTTAGGCCTTCCCGATGAGTTTATTGATGGTGTACTCCCATGTGATGTCCTTGGTGATGGTTCTCCCAAGGAAGCAGAATGAAAGGAGACCAAGTCCCCGTACCCTTCCTTCCACTACAGCTCCTTCCCCCCTCCACAACAGTAACCCTCCTCATTACCCCTGCCGTGCTTCACATCTGGCAGTCTCACCTCCCACACCGACACCCTCTCCCTACCCCCCACCGCCACCTGGCCCCTAGTACCTCCCACATTGTCCATCGAACAAGTTCAGCACATCTTCAACACCACCAAAACAGTTAAGACAACAGGAATGGAGTATATTTTATCAGCAACCCTGAAGAACTGTGCAGCGGAGCTGCCTCTGATCTTCACCAAATTTTCAGCCTCTCCTTGCATTCACATCACGCCCGGCTCGCCTCAACGAGTCCACCATCATGCCTGTCCTCAAGAAACCCCGCATTTCAAGACTAAATGACTACCAACGAAACACTCCGATGTTCATTGTCATGAAGTCATTAGAGTGTCTGGTTCTTGATCATTTAAAGTACCTCACCATGCCTCATCTTGACTGCCCAATACCTATGCGTATCTGTCCTTCCCACACGACTCCACAACAAACTCATAGAACTCATGGTGCCCCTGGATCACTCAACATTCTTAAACCTCTGGATAGCGTCAATGGTCTTCAGAGTCCTTGGGGTCTGAGGAGTGTTATCTGTCTGCATGTGACAAATCAGTGTCAGAGGGCAGAGCAGTCTGTCTATATAGTTTGTCTATATAAAGTCTGTCTATATATAGTAATATACAGTCCATGTAAGACTCCATATTGGCACATTTTTACAATGAGAGTCCTTGGCTTGAAAGACGTAAAAACATGAGTAATTATACCCGTCTTCTTTATTTATTTCATTTCTTTTATATTTGCATTGTTTTCTTCCGGGAACCTTGTCAATAGGGCACATGTACACGTTACAATGGAAGTGCTGTGTTGAAAAGCACATTATAAATAGCTAACAATATCTTATTGTGTTTGACATTTCCCAGCAGTTAGCTATTGTTCTGTGAAGTCATTATAGACCATTCAGGGTTATGGTGTGTGTCTGTGAGCCATAGCAAAAGAGAGATGGAGAGATATATAAGCATAGGGGAGTCAAATATGCGGCCTGCGGGCCAATTGCGGCACATTTATCAGTATACATTTTTGGTGGCATTTTCCATTAACAAAAACTATAATAATAATAATTATTATTGTTATTATATTTTAAAAAAACATGAACAGAATGGGCCCGTGTTAACCTTTTTAAAGTAGTTAATGTAATGTTAATGTACAAACCCATAAATACATTCAAGAGGACCTGTCAGAAAAAGGAATATGTCAAATAGCCACAGCTTCTGTCACAGCCAGTCCTGAACTATTGTTTCAAGAATGGCCTGTTGTGCTGGTGAGTAGCTCAGTCTGTTAGGCAGAGCGCTGGAAACGGCACCCATATGTCGCGCGGTGAGTTTTGAGTCTCCCCACCGTCGTATTTCCGCATGTCCACCAACTCTAATGAAGCTGAGGAAATGGCCTGAAAGGGCCCTCTCTGAAATACGGTGCTGTTGTTTTTATTGTTTTATATAGTGATTGGTACAATTTCTTTTTTATTGTTATGTATAGTGATCGGTACAATTTATTATTTATTTTTTTGTAGAGCGATTGGTTTCAGCAGTTTTTATTGCTTGATAAGTTTATATAGTGATTGGTACAATTGATTTATTTTTTTATGTAGTCATGAAAAAGATCACCGCCTTCAAAATGAAATGCTACAGAAGGATTCTGAGAATATCATGGATTGATAAGATATCAAATGGCGAGGTATTGACAAGAATCAGAGTTGCATCACCAGTACTACTGCAGACAGTGAAAAAATTAAAACTGCAATACAATTGCCATGAGTCACTTGAAAAACACATTCTGGAAACAAAGATGGAGGGTAAAAGAGGAAGAGGAAGGCCAACAAGAAGATGGGAGCAAGACATACAGGACTGGTTGGGAACGACAACAACAGAAGCTGGCAGAATAGCAGAAGACAGAGTGCTGTTTCGCAGGAAGGTTCAAGAGGCAACGTCCTACAGCGGGACAAGCTGAAGAAGAGAGAGAGAGAGTGATTGGTACAGCTGTTTTTATTGCTTTATATCGTGAATAGTACAGCTGTTTTTATTGCTTCATATAGTTATTGCTATCAGTCACCATGCCTTGGTATAGACGGGTTTATGTGCGAAACATTAGGGGGAGTCGTTTTGTCATGCCCTTCTGTTGGTCACTTCCGGTGCCTGTATGTATGTATGTAAAGTTGGCAGTGGACCGAGGTAGGAGGACACAAAACACACAAAACACACACCAGTTAAAAATCCGACCACTAGATGTCGGTCTGTGACCAGTTATACATCATCCACCTTGCTTTGTTCATCATTTTACATAAATATCGATGAAATACAGTCAAAATCCAACTTGAAGTTACTCACCGAGTGGTCACATGTTCTTTTGGACAAATAGGCTGGCTGCTTCTACTAGTAATTCCAAAAAGAATGAGAAAACGGGTTGCACTGATTATCAAATCCTGTGTTTGTGGGTCACAGATCCACACAAAACCATTTGGGTGTGAAATAGCACACTGCCAGTTACCACTATCCTTTTTAAATAACCCTGTAGGTGTGTGCTTCCACCGAATAGCCATGTCGAAAAATAGCCATAGACACGGCAAAATAACCGAAAGTGGCGTTCAGAGTACACATTTAACGGGAAATACCCGCCAAGCTCATCTTTAGTTATTTAAATTGGAAATTGAAGTGAATGGTTCAGTATTGGTTTTACTATGTTTACTATGTGATTGGTACAGTTGTTGTCATTGCATATACATGTGTGCACATGCTTTTCAAATGCCTTGACCTCTAGTGACTTGTGTAACCCATCATAGTTCAGGATGTTGTGGCTTAGAAACATGACCAGTATCCTATCCACTTGCAGCCAGTTCTCCTCCCCAATAACCAATCCTCTAATGTATCTGAGAACATGTATGTACGATTGCGCACATGGAGTAAGTGTGTGTGTGTGTGTGTGTATTCTGGTGTCTTCTATTGATTCCTCGGGTGTAGTGGGCAGCGAAGGACGGATGCGGTTTCTCTCTTAATGGAATATTCATACGACCCACGCTCACCACGTGCACACACTCTGTGTCTTTGAGGAGAGAGACACAAAGGTCACCCACATTTGCAGTGCCACTGGTTCATTAAAGAAATTAATTTGATTGAAGTTTTGGCCCTGATGTAATAACCAGAGATGGGCAGTAACGCATTACATTTATTGCGTTATATTTTTTGTGTGTACTTTTTTACTTTTGGAGAACATTTTTTCACAAGTTACTTTTTACTTGTACTGTTAAGTAAATTTGAGGTGAAAAAAATATGTTTTACTGAAATGTCAGCAATTCGCTACATTAAATTGGCCTTTAGCAACACCCTTTGAGAACTGTTGGCACATATGTTGGTGTCATATCTCTCTATCTCCCTCTCAGGCGCTTTTTTTCTCGCTCTCTCACTCTCTTGGTCTCTCTCTCAGGCGTTCTGTCTCTCTCTCCATCTCGGGCGCTCTCTCCCGGTCCTGGACGCTCTCTCGTTTTACATTTTGCAAAGAATTTTTCCTATTTTTTTGCTTACTAAAAGTTACTCAGTACTTTCGCTACTTAAGCAACTTGGTTGTGGAGTACTTTTTTATTTTTTCTTGAGTAACTATTTGGATGACTACTTTTTACTTTTACTTGAGTCATTTTTGTTGAGGTAACAATACTTTTGCAAGTAAGTAATTTTTATGGCTACTCTGCTCATATCTTGTAATAACATATCGAGTTTGAGGAATTTGGGAGCAAGAGAGGGAGGGCAATGGGAGGGAGAATCAGAGATGGCCTATAAATACATATAGATATAGGGTGGATTGCCCTAGTGTGGGTCATTTTTTGCAGCTTCATAATGTGGGACAGTCAGTTGGATACTGGGAGACAGTGAAATGTAGGGAACAGTTGAACTTAAGGTTAGACACATTACCATAGTTTGCTTTAACCATAGTTGCACTGACATTCATTAGTTTAGATAGGAGCCAAGCCACCAGAGTTTAGGTGTCCCACATTAGGCAGTGGCACCCATTAGGACAATCCACCTTATACAAATATAAAAATGTATTTCTGTTTATCTCAATGTTTCCCACAGATCATCCAACAGCAGTGCCACCCTGTCATCATGCGTCTCTCTAGAGACCCCCTGCCCCCCGTGTCCTGAAGAAGACAGTGTCTTCGCCACAGCTGAAGAGGACGGTGTCTTCAATGCCAGCGCCCACGCCAACGCCACCTTCCACAAGATGGAGGCCTTTCTGCACAGCCGACAGCTATGTGACGTCACGCTGGTGGCGGGGGAGCGTCGCATACCTGCTCACAGGTACGCACCAAGGGTAACAAGAAGCACTCAGAGTAGGGCTGTACGATTTTGCCAAAAAATAAAATCTCGATTTGTGTCTTTGAAATCTCGATTTTCGATATGTTTTCTTGAAAAAAAAAGGACAAAATCTATCATAACTAGAAGTTTCATATTTCAAACTTTGCAAATGGTGTCCATTTTTGGACACCATTGGACACCTCACACTAAGTAATACAATTATCAATTTATAATATTTACCCACATAACTTGAAACCAGACCAGCAAAATCATTATTATCAATGTTAAAAAGCAAATCCGATTTGACGATTTCACTTTCTCAAAAATCCTCTGAACTAAATAATCCGATTTTGATTTCAAATCGATTTTTTGCACAGCCCTAACTCAGAGATTGCAAACCTGTGCCGTAGTGGTACAAAAAAATAGTACTTGCTAGTGCTAGCAGTATGTGTGGCAACCCATTATCAATGCAAGTGATCATAGAGTAGCTCAATTACTATTGGGCGTTAAGCGCCCAGCGATCTATCGGTACGTTGGTGATTAAGTTTGATTATGTTACTTATAGGCTACAGAAATGCACCAAAAATTGAATCACTTCTTCTGTTTGTCATTTCCAACAACTTTCAGTTATCCTGGTAACAGACAGACAGACAAACCGATGCAACCAAAAACATAACCTGCTCCATGGCGTGGGTAGTTGGTGATGTTTTGAAAAGTATTTTGAAAAGTGAGAAGATGCTGAGATGTGTTATGGAGATGTGACTTGTAGAGTCACGCCTCCATTATCCTGATTGGCTACAAGCTGTGACATCATTGGATGTCCCCACCCATCAGCTATAAATCTGTGCTACTTCCTGATGTGGTTGTTCGGCCATGTTTTCCTGCTTAGCTCATAGCTTAGCATAGCTAGCCAATACCCGGCTAATGTCCAGTATAGCTTAATAACTAGAATAATAAGAACCCTCTAGGCATATTCCCGTGTCAAGACTGGTCATTTTCTCTACATGGACACCTTATCTGATCTGCCATTACATTTGGTGTCAGAAGTGTTTTTGGTGCCATAACATTTGGTATCAGAAATGGAGAGCACTTTGTCTTGTCTTTTGCGCGTCTCGGATGAATGGTAGGAGTCAGGCGAAGTGACAAGATAAGAAACAAGTACATAAGAACAGGTAGAAGTCTCTAAGAAGATCCCAAAGTCTATACTCAGATGGTTACAAAGAAGAGTTGGAAAAGGGCATGAAGAGAAGCCATGGGCTGTGTCCGAAATCCTTCCCTATCCCCTACTCCCCCATATAGTACACTCACTAATAGTCAACAGCAATGGCCGAGATTTCAGACACTAGAGTCAGTGCCGTCAAAATTATTATAAAATATATAATTATAAAATTTAACAATCATCTGAAAAGTCAGAGCTACTTACATTTATAACTATTTGCCACAGCCAACCCTACAAAATGACGTGCGCCCCAAATAGTGCACTATATGGAGGATAGGGAGCGATTTCGGACACAGCCATGGCGATGGGAATACAAGGACAGAAGAAGAAGTGGGCGACTCCAAACAAGGTGGAGATACTGCATGGATACTGATATCTGGGAGGAGGAGATCAAGGAAGAGATGGTCAACAACAGGAAGAGGCCTCTTGATAACAGCAAAAAGCTGTGAAAAACTTGTAATTAAACCAAATAAACATGTAATTTAAACCAAACAAACAAAACATAGAAAAACAAACAGAAAAACAAAGGAAGAAAAAAGAAGAGAAGAAAAAAGGGAATAAAGCATAGTAACAGACAAAAGAAAAACGCGTCAAATTTTCCACACCATATTTCTAATCTTCTGGTATATTCAGCAATGTAGATACTCTCCACCACACTCCATTGAATTTGTTTCTCACCCCCCTCAGTCTTTCCAGGGATATAATGTCCACTGTATTGATGGAAGCTCTGCCTCACCCCCTTTGTCATAATAGCCTTCCTCGCCGTCAACCTATCAGCATCAGAGCTCTGACGAAGATGAGTCGACAATGTCTTGATGAGATAATATTGTCTCCTTCTTATTCTTTTACCTTGAGTATGTTCTCTCTCTCCCTCCGCCTCTCCCTCCCTCTCTCTCCGTCTCCTTGAGACTCCATCTCTTCTGGCATTCCATTGAGCTCAGACATCCTGGATGGTTATGCAACCTCCGCCTTAATACACACACATAGACACACACAATAACACACATAGACACACAATGACACACACACATAGAAACACGTACACACATACAGCACATACATAGGTGCAGGCACATAGACACAGGCGTACATACACACACAAACACACACACATCAGAGTCAGAATCACTTTATTGCCAAGTCACAAGAACACAGGAGATGGAATTTGACTTCATGCAATGGTCAGCAACTTGGTATAGTAAGTAAAATAGCACAGCAAAAAGTAGTAGCAGTAAAAAAGAGAAAGATTAATAATAGTGATAATGACAATGAAACATATCTATACTCAGGGACAACAGTGTCACATGCTGCACATACTCATCGACTACCAGGATAAAGTAAAAAATTAAGAAAATCACCACCTAGGTCTAAGTTTAAAAGCCCCTGTCCTACCACTCATACTTTGCACAACCTGTGAGTTGGCTGGAGCTTCTGACAGTTCAGTAGAGTGATACTTTTGGGAATAAACCTGGTAGTCTTTAGCCACTTCTCCTCTATCTACAAACAAACTCAAGGCACAGTTTGGCGCATCTCAGTTAGGTTTAGTTTAGGTAAAGGGGGAACGTGTCTCCACTGTTCTTAACGCGGCCACAAGGGGGTGGTGCCGAATTTTTATGAACAAAATTTTAGTGTCAGCGCCAGTGCTCACCCCCACCCCTGCGTGGTTGCCATCCCTCCCCAAGCATGGGCGTCAACATGGCGCAGTCATTAACACATGAATTCACAACACTCCCGGCTGTGTGCTGTGGGAGGGGGGGGGGCACATGCCCCACCACCTGTGATTGGCCGGCCACGTTGTGTCATCCCCTCGGAGAGTGACCAATCGCGAACGTAGCCACCGACGGCCACATTCCAGACCCACGCCTCAGGGGGGGAACGTCAACACACACACATACACATTTACATGGACACATGCATACACACACATACACACGTAGACAAATAGACAAAGACACACACAAACTAACACCCATTTTCACCTGCCATACAGACACACACATTGACACGCTGTTGGAGCCTTGCCATTTTGTCAATATTTTTTCCATGCCCCTGTTGTTCTGTTCTTTCTTTCACAGGCTGGTCCTGTCTTCCGTGTCCGACTATTTTGCCGCGATGTTCACCAGTGACGTCCGCGAGGCCAAGCAGGAGGAGGTGAAGATGGAGGGGGTGGACCCCGACACGCTGTGGATGTTGGTGCAGTATGCTTATACAGGTAAAAATATATAACTATATATATATATATATATAACTAGATGCAGTCGAAGGCCGGATCCACGGCTGTCTGGTAAACGGTTGCTACTAGCTACTAAGATTGGGACTAGGACCCGCACCAGTCAGTCAAGGTGCAGTATCAATTGCATTTGTTATTGATTCTGTCTGTTCGCGCTGTTTACAAAGCTCCGCACCTTCCACATGTGGAGTCCGAAGGTTATCGATAGGTGGCTGGAATGTTAAATAGCTTAAAAAGAATTCAGTGTCAACTTAAATAAAACAAATAATGATAAAAATGAACAATAAAAGCACACCTATATCCAATATGCTCACAAACTTCATGTTTTCATTAGATATGAGGTGGGCTCGTCCCGTGATGTCCGCTTGATAGTCCACTGTTAGTCCATGTCCGTTCTTACCTGTTAAACTGTGCACCTGAATTCCTAAAGTGCGAATCGATACATTGCTTTTTGCTAGGATCTTTTTTGAGATTGTTTAGTCCACTGTTGGCTGTGCAGGTGAATTCCATCGTATTCTCTCCCAAAAATTAACTTCTGACTTTTCTGAAAAGTCCAAAAGTCCAAATTTAACACCTCAGGTGTGAATGTGACCATGCATGGCTTTGTCACAGTCTGCTGTCCAGACCTGTCAACAGGACAGTGTGCTGTTGTGTACATGTAGTAGGGGCGTTATGTGAGAAAGAATACTATTGGCCAAGAGGATTAGGATGAATACTATTGGCCCAGAAGACTAGGATGAATACTATTGGCCAAGAGGACTAGGATGAATACTATTGGCCAAGAGGACTAGGATGAATACTATTGGCCAAGAGGACTAGGATGAATACTATTGGCCAAGAGGACTAGGATGAATACTATTGGCCAAGAGGACTAGGATGAATACTATTGGCCAAGAGGACTAGGAGGATCTTACATAATACTAAAAAGAGGTTGGGCCTGGTGATGGGTGGCGGCTCAACCTCTGAGGGAGTTGTTGTTGGGGAGTCGCCACGATAGGACTATGCCTCAATTTCTCGTGCTCGAGAGATGTGATCCAACTATATATACACGTGTATATATAGTTGGAGAACGGCATAACGGCAAACCATGACACAACCATCTAGCTAAAGGCTATAAAGCCTGCAGGGCTTTCCCTAATTTCTCAGACCTGCAGGTCAGGTTATTTATTGATTTGTATTTGATTTATTAATGGTAAATCCAACATTAGGTCCGATGGAGTAAGTAATTAAGCGTACATAATGTAATTAAGGGTGACAGGGCAACCAAAAAATAACAATCTAACACCACAGGCTCAAAGAACATCGGTGTCTCTCACACCATAGTCAACCAATCACCAAGCAGCAGGCGCAGTACGAACTGACACACCGGCCTAACAATCACATCAAAATACGTTATTTTATACGTTTGTGGAGAAAATGATCAACCGCACATCAGCAAGGCTGTAATATTCTGACATTGGTCGAAATAGAAAGCTCACAAAAAGAGTAGCTAATAAAATAACTAGTTGGATTCAGTGTTAGATGGAACACTATATTACATGTATTTTTATATTTTTAGATTCACTCATTGCCATCTTTTTAATACTACTGTTAAGATGTAACTTGGCATAGAAGTTGAAATATTTTATCTTTGATTTTCAGCTGGGTGTTCAATGTGAATTGTCTTTTTCTAGTTATTTTTTGGGAGCAAGTGCTGTTCATTTTTATTCTTTATTGAGACAGATAGTGATAGGATTATAGGACATTACTGAAAATGTTTGAAATGTCTTTTATTGTCCACAATGAATCATTAATAAATATAAATCATCCCCAGGTCACCTAGAGCTGCGTGAAGAGACCATCGAGTCGCTCCTCTCGGCCTCGTGTCTTCTGCAGCTGAACCGGGTGGTACAAGCTTGCTGTGGCTTCTTGACCCGCCAGCTCCACCCCTCCAACTGCCTGGGGATTCGCTCCTACGCAGACGCCCAGGGTTGCACCCAGCTCAGCAGAGCTGCACACGCCTACACTATGGTGGGTCTTGTACATTTACATCAAATTTAATAAAAAAGAAAATAAACAAGAATGCAAAGTTAGAATATGATAGCAAAAATAAAGAATGTTGTAAAAATAGAATGGAAAAAATAACAGTTTCATTAAACAATTTGTCCTCTATTAACTTGTCAGTACTGTGATATTTCATAATATTCAAGTGTCTTGCAAGCAGAATATAAATATAAAAACTAAAAAGTAAGAAAAGGGGAGGAGGTGGCTAGCGCGTCCGGTGCTACAATAATATATAATAATATAAAAATATTTCTATACAATTAAGTCATCATCATCACTATTAGTGACGAGCGATTACGTCACTTGTTCGAGTCCGCTTCCAAACGCATGGAATTGGTTGCGGAGGAGCTCATTATACGTAGTAGGAGCGGCCTCGAATGTCAACAGCCGCTCCAGTTACTGGAGTCCAAGCTACAAGTTGATGCCTCCGAGATAATGCGGCCACCCCAGTGGTCCATACGTGGTCACGTGGTTCTACAAGCAGCGTTGTGAGGCATCTCTCTCGGACGCAACTCAGTGCGAAGGAAACGCAATATTGAAATACAACTATTACCGGATACTTATTTGACAAATATTTTAGGTAACTTGAATGCAACAGCAGCCAAGCAAGACGGCGTCTTTGCGTCGCATCGGATTGCCATAACTTAGGTTTCCATTTGGGGAAACGAAAGGAATGTAGCTCTTGCACAATGATGCTCCACTGCCTTTAATGCAGCAGTAATTCCCAGGCTTGTCGGCTTTTGCCAGCACCGAATGCAGGAATGTAAACAATGCCACATGTATCCATGCAACTCCGCCCGACAGGAGGAGGTGCCACTGCACCCTCGAGCATAATTTTTGGAAGCGTGTGACGTCACAATCTCGACCCTAATAGTGCGCCCCAGTGGTTCAGTCTGTTAAGACAGCACACTATAAAGGACATATACACAGATATAAGAGCTTATTCACTTCTCTTCTCCGACAGCTTGGCCGCATGTCCCCACCCCTTTCCAACTAATCCCGACTAAAGCTGAAAATGCTTCAAATGGACCTAAAAAAAAATCATTTAAAAAGTGTATCAAAAAAAAAGGATAAAATAGAAGCACTGAGAGTACTTAGTACTTTTAGTGCTAGCAATATGTGTGGCAACCCATTACATGCAAGTGCTCGTAGAGAAGCACAATTGCGATTGACGCCACCGGCGAACATGCCAACTACACTACCCAGCGGCCACTGGACCCGGAAGTCTGGTCATGTAACTGCGGTTAACGGCAAGCGATCTATCGGTAAGTTGGTGATTAAGTATGGTTATGTTACTTAT
>OMKY01060188.1:2072-12878 GCA_900302395.1 Bregmaceros cantori | reverse complement strand
CTAGGTCGTCCTCAGTAGAGCCTTCCATCGTAATAATAATAATAATAAAGATTTTATTTCTAAGGCGCCTTTCAAGACACTCAAGGTCGCCGTACAAGACATAGTAAAAATACAAAATACAAAAGATACAAATACAATATAAGACAATACAAAATTTAAAAAGCCATATCGCCTACAGCAGGGTGTCAGGTAAGTCCAGTGGGGTATGCCTGTCTGAATAGATGTGTTTTGAGGTGGGACTGAAAAGAGGTTATTGTGTCGATGGATCTGATGTCAGGGGGGAGGGAGTTCCAGAGGCGTGGGGCGGAGCGGCTGAAGGCTCTAGCCCCCATGGTGGACAGACGGGCAGGGGGGATGATGAGGTTGGTGGAGGAGGAAGATCTGAGCTAGTTAGTTAGTTACCTTTTTAATCTTTGTGGTTACTTGTCCTCCGTTTTGACTAACTGTAAAGGGTCAATGTTTTTATTTGAAGCAATATTTTTTTTTGTGCTCCCAAACCAATCTATTTTGAATGAAAAGTAGGGCTGCAACGGATCAAGAGACTCGCAGTTCGGACTGTTCCTCAGATCAAAGCTCACGGATCAGATTTTTTTGATTCATCACAAAAGAAAAAAGACAAAGTATGTTCCTCTTTTGTTAATTAAAAACTGTTGAATTAAAATATATTAAATCAACTTCAGTGCATAGGGATGTTTTTTTACACGAATACTACTATTAACTATATATTATATATTTACAAATTTAATCATTGTTTATTTTCAATTGAACATGTATATTTTACTGTTATCAAAATCATTGAATTACACTTGCATTTTATACTTGATTCATGCGATTTGTTGCATTTATTGCAATCAAGCAGAAATCACACACATCACACTGGAACTCCAGCGTCGGCGCATGAGACGAAAGTAAAACTGCTCTCTTGCGCTTGCTCGGTCTTTCCCTCTCCACCTTCAATTGTTGTGTGCTTAAACTGCAAGTTTCTGGCAATGGAGACAGCCAGCAGTTTTTTTCCCCCTCCATAAACCTGTCCGTGGATCAGGCGTGTGCAGCTTGGTCCTAATGGATCACAGATCAACAGTGATCCATTGCATCCCTAATGAAAAGAAGCACTGCAACCGATCAATTATTCAATTGATTGTCAGCATTTTTGTTAATTGATCAATCAGTATTTACCATATTTTTCGGGCTATAAGCCTAGACATTTTTGTCCTCACTTTGAACTATGGAGTTAGGCGGTGTGGCTATTCTGGGTTTTTTTTTTCTCCAACGCGTTAGTATAAAAGTAAAAAGTCATTTGAATGGCGCTATGATCATATCCTAGATGCCGCTTGCGACACCCACCTAGTTTGTATTGGCACATAAGACTGCTGCCGTTGCGCTGGTGTGGCGTGATGACTATCTTGCATGTAAACAGCACTCTGAATGAGAGACTTGGGTTTTATTTTCCTCCGGCGTACATTCCAGCCTACACTTCACTGATGGGTATTGTTCTCAGCAGCAGTTCATTAAACCAGTGTTGCTCTTCCCTTCCCCAGTGACTCTGGCTCTCAGTCGGACGACAGTATGTCCAGTGACCTTCGACCTCAGCTTACGCGGAGGCAAAAAGCACGAGGACGTGCTCTTGAGGCCAGGGATCGAGGACGCAGTAGCGAAGGCAGAGGACGCGGCAGAGGCAAAACCAATCGCGGTCGCAGGTTAGTGATCTTTTGTCTTTTCAATGACGGAATGCTTAATAGCCACTCTTAGACCGTGTGCATATATATATGAATGAGAGAGAGAAAAAATTTAAGGTTTGATCAAAGTCAATTCTACTGGCTCTGACTGAGGAAGCAACTGGATGTGTTCAGGCTTGGTACTTGAACCTCTGTTTTGAGGTTTTCTGGTATATTGGTGTAATCTATTTTAAATAAATTTTGGTTCTCCACTTTTTCCAACAGAAATGACACCGGCAGAAGTGACGACTATATCAGCGTTGTTGGCAAGAAGAGGAAAGGCGGAACCGCCGGGTTTGATTTCCATGACCCCAACAAGGAGGCCAAGAAGCAGAGCCGCGCCGCCCGCTTCCACAAGCAGCTGCGTCAGGAGCCCTTGGTGCTGTCCATCAACAACCTGGACCTGCCTTCGGGGAACCAGGAGAGCCTGAGCTGGGAGGACTGCCCCATAGTGGGCACCTGCCAGGACATCACCAAGATCTACCTGCGACTCACCTGTGCTCCTGATGCCTCCACTGTACGGCCTGTGCCGGTGAGTATTGTCAACAAATTCCCAAGTATTTTTCTATGCCCAGCAGACTTTTTTTGTCAATTTGCAATAATATACTATTTACAAAATGAAATGCCCAGAAAATAACATTTGTGAATATAATTTGAGTATCCATACTTGCCTACTGCAATGGGGTATCCTTCTCATTGCAGCAATTCCTGCTTGACTCTGCAATGTCCCAACAGTTTTGAGCCGATTTACTGACCTGCTAGCAGTTGGCCTGAGGTGTGTTTTGTCTGATGTTTCTCGTCTCTGCCAGGTGCTGAGAAAGTCTCTCCAGGCGGTGAAGGTCCACTGGAAGACCAATCATGACTACACCTACGCCTGTGAACAGATGAAGTCCATACGCCAAGACCTCACGGTTAGTTGTTCGGTTCCTCTCTGCTTTCTGCACAACAAAACCAGAATAAGTATTGTCAACATGTTTTTGTACACACCTTTCTGGATAGAAAGTGCCAAATCACGCACTCGCATAATCAGCGTTGAAATGTCTTATTATTCTCTGAATTGCTGGAAGCGTAACTTCATAACATCGTCCTTTGGATTCCCGCAGGTTCAAGGGATCCGGACTGATTTCACAGTGGAAGTGTACGAGTGTCACGCACGCATTGCTTTGGAAAAAGTAGGTTTAAAAAAAAAAAAAAAAGGTTTCTTACTCGACTGCGCCCCCGGATAAAGGATGTGTGACTTAAGTACTTTTGTTTCCTTAGGGCGATCATGCAGAGTTCAACCAGTGTCAAATGCAGCTGAAGGCCCTCTACAAGGACAACCCATCGGACAATGTTGGAGAATTTACAGCATATCGCATGCTGTACTACATTTTCACCAAAAATTATGGAGGTATGTCTTGTTTAATTGGCTTATATGGAGGGCATACAGCATTGCAAACTTCATAGAAGTGTTTAGACGTTAACAAGCATCTTAACTATCCATTATTTGTAGGCTGTAGTTACTCTTCAACATTTGTATACATCTATCGTCCACTGATGATCCCTGCCCAAATTATACTATATGGTGGAGCTCACTGCAGAAAGGACTTCTAATGTCTTCTCACATAAGTTACCTTATCCCAATTATGTTATCAATGGACATGGGCCATCTCTAATGTGTTCCTTTTGCATATAAAATAGGTATTTGATGCATGTGTGTTTCCTCTGCATTAACAAGTTTACACCTGATGTGGCCATAGATCTAACCACGGAGTTGGTGTACCTGACGCCTGCCCTACGAGAAGATGAGTGTGTATCCCATGCCTTATCCCTGCGGGCAGCCTGGGCCCTGGGCAACTATAACCGCTTCTTTAAGCTCTACCTGAACGCTCCACGCATGGCGTCCTATCTCATTGATAAGTTTGTTGAAAGGGAGAGAAAGAACGCACTACGGGCCATACTCAAAACGTGAGTTGTCTTCAAGCTTAAGCTTTGGTCTGCACTCATTACTACAAAATGAAGTGTTTTTGGTGTGAGCAAATTGTATGCATAGATTTTCACACATTCCACTTGGTATATTGGCATGAATGAAAAGAAATCTATACATTAATATGTGGTACCTCACTATAGGATAGTTGTACTGCCCAGTGATGTAGAACCTCTTGGCACCACTAACGCTTGCTTCCCCTCTCTCTCTCTCCCCTCCCCTCTGTGTCTTCACAGGTTTAGACCAGACTTGCCCGTGCAGTATGTACAATCCAGCCTGGGGTTTGCGGGGTTAGATGACTGTAGGACATTTCTCACAGAGCAGGGGGTGACCTTCTACCAGTCCGACCCAAACAAGATAGACAGCAAAACGAGCTTCACATTCCTAGCAGCATCGGGAGGGGCAGCCTAGTCTAGCAGCAGAAAGACCATCAGTACAGCACGGGAGCGTTGGGCCAGACTGAAGCAATTGGAAAGGGAAAGCCTTTTAGTCAACTCTGTAGTTCTAGGCACGTCCTCACATTTTGAGACCAGCAATACCCCATAGCCCCCCCTCGGCATGACTGACATTACCCAGACTGACTTGCCTACGGACCATGCTTATGACTGCCTTTCACATTAGATCACTAGACACATCAAATCCTGACCGCCACTTTATGATCAGACCTCCAGTCAGTCAGAAAGCAGGCAGAAATTGGCACCCGCTCGACCCCCATTAGCAGGCTGGGATTGTGTCCGCTAACAATGTTGTTGTCTTTTTTCCTTCCCCAAGTAAACAGCTCTCAAGTAACCGAAGACCGTGCAAGTATGTCCTGTCCTGCCCTTGGTGAATATCGACAGATGTGAGTCGTGCTGCAAAGCAAAGGCCTCTTCCCTGTTGTACCTCTCTGAAGCCACTGAAGAGGATTAAGGGTCTTCCATTGTTTTGACGGAGGATGTGCACTGGATCTGAAGTGGTATCCATATTTATGAAAGACTGAGCAGCTGGTGTCCACTCGCTGAAGAAGCCGGTTTGTATGTACCACCAAACCCCACCTTTTAACCATCAGTCGCGTCTTCCTGTGTCCTACCGACTTCCATGTCAAATTATTTCAAAGACTCTCGAGGGCCATTCTCCTGATGTATCCAATTATTTGGTCCCCAAGCCATGGGCAGTTGACCAGATTTCCACAACAAACTCCCTATGACTCCTCATTGCTCCTAAAATTCATCAGATTCCTGTGACAACCCCTTGAATTTGTTGGATAATCCTGAATTACCCCAGCAAGATGTTCCAGACAAGTCCCGCCATTTGTCAGATGATGCTGAAAAAGCCCCGGGATCGCTCAAATTTCCCTGACGATTTCACTCCAACAATACCCATGTGCAATTTATCAGATGAGGCCAACAAAAGCCCTTGTAAAATGTCCCCTGGCAAGATGACCTTCGTCAAAACCCTTTTGCAATTTTCCAGATGAGTTCAACGCAGCCTTTGTGGTCAGATATTCACCAGGAAACGTTCCCTTTAGCGATCCTCAACAAAACCCTGTATAATTTGTCAAATGAGGCAACTAGGCTCCAGCCTTTAGAGCTTTCCCAACATGATCCAACGTCAGACCACCTGCAAATTGTTCAACAGCACACCATTGAGTCAAGATTACCTTGAAGATGCCCCTATAGACAGCCCTGCCGATTTGTTACGATGGCTGCTAGTGATTTTAGTGAAGTTCCATGCAATTGGCTCAAATGTCCCTGAGAATTTCCTGATTGTCTACACATGTGCACAGACCACCTTCACTTCCAATACTGAAATGGACAATTGAAAGCCAGTAGTGGCCATGTGGGATGTAGATTCCTCTGCACTGTGATTGGATGAAGAATACCCCACACAGTACATGTTCGGTCCCTTTCAAGCGGTACACCGACGACACCCCGCCCTTTACAACATCAAGATTTTCAGTGACTGTCCAGCCCCTGCTTCGTATCAATGGTCGGATTCGTGGAAGACGCCCTTTTCAACAATTTCAGGCAAATCCCTTGAAGCTTGAAAGCAAGGGAAGCCCTTCGCCTGGTCATTGCCTCCTGCAGTGAGGGGCCATCCTGCCGCGGTGGCACCAGTGGTGATGGTGTTGCTGCTGCCAGTTGGTACGCCGCATAGATCTTCTCGAGAAGACTCCAACAGAAGTGGCCTCCCTGAAATGGATCTACAAGATGGTTTGTATATCAACGCAGAACCATGGGGTCATTTATCACTAGGTTAAGTATTCCGTGGCCTTCCGTAGTGAAGGCTTTTAGATCCTCTAGAATAACCTAAATTTTGTGATCTATAATCGATATTCCACATCTTTTTGCTGCTATTAATCCTATTTAAGGTATTTACTGAACTTTATAGCTTGGACAACAGTGGCTGCTGTGCAGTGCTAGTAAGGCTAGTGAACCTGAGCCTTGTTGAATTGAAGACACCTCAGCAGTCAAGAGGAGCTAGCCATTAAGCAGACTTTTCACTCTTCCCCTCTGTCTGCACGGCTAAGCTGCCCTGAACAGTCAAAGTGCTCAAGTATTGCTGTCTCCTCTTGAGACAATGGTAACGGGTGTGCACTTGAGTTATTTGTATACAATTTGTACAGATTGATGTCCAGCCAATTTGAAACACTGTGGAGGTGTATAATTTGTTTTGCTAGGGTTTCGGTCTTGCTGTCACAAACCTTTTTGTTTTGTTTGGAATTTCATTAGCTACTCATTCTCAACTTTCACAGCATGTAGTCCATAAATTATATTTTCTCAGGATTTTGAAACAGCTTAATTATTGGGAAATGTTGCAAGACTGCATTTTGCACACGTTCCAAAAATATATTTTGCATAAGAGTCCATCAACTTACTGTATCTTGCACACAGTCATGTGGAGTATATCTTCTGTTGACTATCTTTAGAATGAACACGGGCCCAGGTGTTTCTATAGCACATGGGCCTCAAAACGTCTTTCCAATGTTTCTTTTGTCTTGAGGTGCTATTAAGCGTTCTCACTTCTCATGTCTTTAGTGCTGCGTTACAGGTAGTCACGGAGTGTACACATAAGGGGTGCGGCCACCGTCTGAAACAACGAGAGGGCGACGCGTGCGGAGAGTTTGCGGCGTGCAGCTGCGCAGACAAATCAAGACACCGTGTCTGCAAACATGTCTTTGATCCGTACTCTTTGCCTGTCTAGATGGATTTGAAGCTGCCCCAATCTAAGGAACCTTTTCTTTAATGCCACTTTAGAAACATTTTCGTGTTTACTTGGACAGGTTGTGCTTACGTTTTGCTTTAACTTCAATGGTAGCCCAAACATGAAGTCATCTCCTAACCTTAATCGCAGCATGTTGATGACTATTTAATGCAAAATCCATCTGGACAAACAAAGGTCCAACTGTGTACATGGTTCATGTTCAACGCCGCTTGTTCTCTGAAAACGTGTTTACTACACGGGCAGTGTTAAAAGCCTTGCTCAACTCTTACCTGTGATGAATTGAGAGCTGTCCCTCTTCCCAAGCTCCTGTAGTTTACCTTCCCCCCTCTGTCTTTGTCCTGTCGTTTCCCCTTCCGTAGTAGATGGACCAGGAAGCATCTTTGAGAGCATGTCTAACTTGCGCTGCCCATATTGCCGGCACAAGTCTGGCCTGCTCTCAACCTTGCTTGGTGGTGCATTTCCCCTCTTGCTCCTGCATGCATGTCCATCAGCTGAGTGTTTGTGGGCACCAGTCTTGGCTGAAATTAATGTTTTGTTTTTTCTTTACATTTTCAGGGTTATTTTAGTATTATGGTCGGTCTACGTGGCAGTCGGGCTTTGTGGATAGACTTGTTGGAACACCCTCTGGGAAGCTCGTTGGGTCTAGTTGGGACTGTTGCTCGTTTGTCGGAGGCAGTCCCAAACAGAACCCCAAGTTTATCCCCAAGGCCCAATGCTGCAGGCAGCTGGACAACGCTCATTCTCAATCAGTAAAAATATCTAGATGGTTAACAAAGAGTGCTTGAATATTTATCAAACTTAAAGGTGCAACCCTTTTATTTTCCCCTTTCTATTACTTTGATTCAATGTTTGCTCAATACTATGAACATGGCCTTTTGAAAGCTGACGTTTGTGCTCATGAATAATTTTGAGTTCAGATGCTTATTTTGTACATTTTGATTCTGATTTGGGGGCTATCACCTACCGATTACCTTTTTGAAGAAACCGCGTGCTAGCTTTGTAACTTTGTGCGTGTAAATTATCAAAGTAAATGCCGTCCTGACCAAATTAATAATTGTACTTGTTTATAAGTGCCGAAAAATGAAGGGTTACGCTTTTAATTTTTGTCGCTTGGATAGAAAAAGCCAAATTGGTGCATTCTGCGTGAAGGAATGTGCGTGTGTGGTTGCTCATCTGTCATGCCCTGTTTAACGTTTCACTGGCTAGTAAGTATTGTACTGTCCTTGAACTAATATGCCCTCCTCTCCATCATACGCCCTGCAATCTGCTTTGGTTTCTCACTTCCACAGCTGACTGTATATAATGTACTGCCATTTTGTATATGTGTACATATTTTTGAAGAATCTATGAAATAAATGCAATTGACACAGCAACCACTTGTCCTGTTGGTCACATCAAGATACATGTGTCATACATTCTAGAGCATGAAAACATTTTTAAACGTTGCTGAGAATGGAATACCTGAATATTCCTGAGGAATCGTGACTTGGCTAGCATGTCGTATGATCCCTAGCTTAAAAAGTCATTTTCAAAGCGGAGCTGAAGGTGAATCTAAATGTTGTAAACCAAATGGGCATTTTGTATTGAATTGTTGATACAAATGTTTGGCAAAATGAATACGCTTCGTAAGAAAGTTTTGTTTAGTTGGTTAAATTGTGGGGGCGCTTCCATTGCTGGTGTTTGTAGCGTTACATTACGGATCACGTAACCAAGGCCACAATAGTTTTAATTTTAAAATACCTTTTTGTCCTGCAACTCGCCAACTTTTCCCCGTGCCTGTTACCCCATAAAATTACACTGCAAATTATCATTGGGAAAACCGGTAAGATTCATTATAAAACCGTTGGGGCAGGTATATGTCTGAAATTGGACCTGTACAACTCTGCTGTAGTGTGAGAATAAAGGACACAGTCCGACAGCTTTTGTATTTGTATTTATATTTATTTGTAAAGACCACAGACGCAGCCTTGGAAAGAAGACAGTTGACAGTTATTAAAAATAATAAAATGTATTTTTTTTTAATTGCATTCAATTGTTATTGTGGTATTAAAAAGTGATATTTATTAATTATGGCACATTTTAGGTAGAAAAAATGTCAAACCAAAAACACGCTAAATCCTGAGTGCTAGGCTGAACGGTGATTTAAAAAAATAATACTGTACTTTTTTTTTTTTACAGATAAAGCTAACAAACCCTAGATGTAAGAGGTAGATAGTTGGACAGAAAACGGCCATAATATTCTGCGCCCATTCACATTTTTAAAAGCTATGGTTTAGAATCAAACTACTGAAGCTGTTGGGACTGTCCGACAGCTTCTTATTCCCACACATTATTCACACTTTTCTCACACACACACAAAATCACATGAAAATTGAACCTACTGGGACCAACCTTGAGCTTAGTGTGGATTCTAAACTAGTGTTTAAAAAAAAAGTCTGCTTTGAAGTTTATAATGTGCTCAGATTGGATCAGAACATTGAAATCCCATTCCTCACATATGAAACATTCACACTTCAATAAAATACTCACGTCCTAGTAATCTGTTATGTCATGTTTTTTGCACATTGCAGTCATCTTGGCCTTTCTAAGAGTACAACACAATTCAATAGCAGTGTTTGCCCAAATCGAAAGCTTTTTTTATAGATGCGAATTACAACATTACATCAACCGAATGGCACGTTTGTTATTATTTATAGTAAGCTTTGCAACTTCCAGAATTCCTATAATAGGGTTATAAATTCCCCATCACCATTTAAATATACACATATTTCTCCTTCAATGTTGTTCTTTTGCATTAAAAAAAAATATTGATGACAGGGCTTTTGAGTAGGTTGTTATTTCTACTGTCTACACGCTAGCTGACCACACATGTACCTGCCTTATTTTCAGGTGTTTGTCCGGCTATATCCCACTCCTGATTATAATTGCATATAATCCATTCTAAAATTGATGTTGTTGAGAAAAACGAATGCCCAGCCTACAGCTGCGCCAAAATGACTGTTTTGTCATGAATGAACTAAATATAGCTAGCAAATTCAATCATCTTCACGCCAAGAAATTTGCAGTAATGTCCAAAACATTAACGACCTATATAAGATGTTCAACGTACCAATAAATAATATTCTGTACAATTGATGTCTAAAAGTAACAAGCACATAATATAAATAAGATTATCGCCAATTTCTAGAAGGAATTCTTTTTACTTTATGTATCCTACAAATATGTTTAGGGAATAAGCATGATTTTTTCTTTGGACTTGTTGGAGGTCCTTTGCTTCAAAAGACTTCTTGAATAAATAAATTATCTGCAAATGTTTTGAGATACTTCCATACATAATAACGCAAACTCAAATCAAAATACAGTGTGTTAGTTGTGCTCAGTCAACTGTCAGCGATCTCATTGGATGTTAGCCTCAATCTTGTTCAAGCAGTTTGATGTCGAGGCTGTTAAACCCACTTTTACACTACAACATCAGAGCACTGCTCTGCTCGGCACTACTCGCCACGTGTGTGGCTGGAGTCAGAAGTTGTCCCACTCACTGAGCAGCAGAGATGTGACCAAGTCCCTCTTTCAAGTCTCAAGTCCTTCTTGGGCAAGTCAAGTCCCAAGTCAACTCCAAGTCAAGTCATCATTAAGTTAACATGCTGTCATTTTAGCTCCAGAATCTGATTTCACTAAAGTCAAAAGCAAGCAATAGTTTGGCTTTTATAATAGCATCGTTTGGTTTTTTGCTACTTTATTAAAATCTGATTCTGGAGCTAAAATGACAGCATGTTAATGATGACTTGACTTGGAGTTGACTTGGGACTTGACTTGCCCAAGAAGGACTTGAGACTTGAAAGAGGGACTTGGTCACATCTCTGCTGAGCAGCAATAACCATGCACTGCAGTGGAGGAACTTTGAGGTTTACAATCCAATAC
>OMKY01060187.1:0-11805 GCA_900302395.1 Bregmaceros cantori | reverse complement strand
ATAGCCCTAACCCCTAACCATAGCCCTAACCCCTAACCATAGCCCTAACCTTAACCATAGCCCTAACCCCTAACCATAGCCCTAACCCCTAACCATAGCCTTAACCCCTAACCATAGCCCTAACCCCTAACCATAGCCTTAACCCATCAGCAAGGTTGTGGTCATTTAGTTCAGGGTCTCCCAACCTTTTTCATCCCAAGGACCCCCTTTCCGAGCCCAAACAAACTCACGGACCCCTACAAAATAAATATATTAGATATGGTGCACATCTATACATCTAAAATCTATACATAAATTATGCTGTTGAAGACTTCAGCATTTCAATACCTCATGTCATGTTTGTAAAATAATTAATTGAAACACAAAATAACAGAGTAGCAGCATATGGAATACTGTGAAAAATGGCATAGTATATCTTTAAATTGTCCAACAAATGGGTATCTATTAATGACAATTAACAACGCTGTCAGGGTCAATGTTTTATTTATTCAAAAACTCACTTAAACAATCTAGCTGACGGCTAGCTGCATTGGGCTTATAGGATGCTTTACTCACCTCTTGTGGTACGAGAATGTACTGCAGCAGATCGCAAATTCCACAAATAGACCTCGGCCGCTCGACGGACCCCCAAACGGGGTCGGGGGCCCCGGACCCCCGGTTGGGAATAGCTGATTTAGTTTGTGGTAAAGGACAAAACATTGCCTTGTCATTTGTGTCCGTCCTTTTCTCCTTAGACCATGTACACCCATTACCGTTTCAGACTCGGCCAAAAAGTTTGACTTCACTTCAAACTCTGCCCGTGTTGCCGTCACCATGAATATATTCACAATATATTCTAAATGCGTTGGCTCCATGTAAAAGCCAACAAGCAGCATTTTTCCTGTCAGTTCCCCAACCCGGCCGTCGCTCTAAAAACACCAATTTCCACGGACGGGAAACTAAATGATGCCTGTCCGTGTCCTGACTGGTTTTCTTTGAGGAGATTTGAAGGTGTAATTATCTCAAATCTTTCTGATGTCTCTCTAAAAGCCTTCTGTTATTACATTTAGGAAGAATAGGGGACATGATGCCTCGCAATGAACCCTAGCTTTGTCTGTATTCCTAATTCATGGGTCTTCTATGAAAGGGGAATTCAGTAAAACGCTGATTTGAAACTTGGGCTCCGAAATTAATTTCTCCAGATTGGAGACTAATAAATGAACCCTTGAACCTCAAACCTAAGATTACAAACTACTGATCCAAATATCGACTTCAGTGAACAGAAAAAGTACAGGCTCTGAAAACTATGCAAAAGTAAAATGGGAAAAAATGCACAGAACACAAAAAGAGCCATGAGCAATGTCAATCAGTGCGGATGTGGGCGGAGTTTGTACGGGCTACGCGAGATGTGGGCAGAATTTGGTCGTCACGCCTCCACAACACTTGTCCCACCTACTGCGCTGTGACTGGATAGCGATGTGCAAAGCATGGACGATGCGTTGGTTCTGGCTCACCAGGCTACATCAATACAGTTAGCATGTCATGTTAAGAACAGTGATTGCTTTAAAGACGGGGTGACATGAAAAATCAAGTTTTAAAAGTGTTTATTTGTTTAGAATAGGCTTGCGAAATAATAATGGACCATGTAAAACTCTATTCTGGTCGTTTTGTGGTTGCTTCATAATATTTGCGTCCAGTGGGCATTTTGAGGTCCTCCCAGATTTCGGTTCTTTTGAAATTGTGGTCGGTGTGACGTCACACACGCGAAAGAAAAAGATTCGAACATTTTAGCGTGGGAGGAGTCCCCACCCCCCTCCCGTGTCCGGTGCGAGGCCTCTGGCCGTCACTAGTCACGACAGACCGCGGATACGGGCGTATCCCCCACTTGGCACGAGCAGCGGATTCGAGAACTAGGGGAGCGTGCACCGGGGCAACCCCATCAGAGCAATTTCAGATGTGTAGCAATGTGAATATGCTGGTCTGTCTTATAAAATATTTATTTCCTTTTGAGATGTGCACCATCCAGTGTATTTCGAACATTTTTCGGCACCCCCTCCAATCACCCGCCGTATGGCGACTAGTCGGACTTCGCGCCGCAAACACCCAGCCCATCCCGGAGCCGACGGGTCCCCGAGTGGTCTGAAATAACAATCATAGTCCAACTGAGGCTCGCGATATGGCAGGTGAACGTTGAAGCAAACACGCTCAATTCTCCAGCGGGGGCCGATATGTGTGTGTATACGTGTGTGGCAGTGATGTGTCGTTTTCGTGACCGAAACATATTCAGTTCTTTTGAATCACTAGCGAGATAATCAGTCACCTGGTGGTCGTAAAAAGATAATCTATTCTTTGTTTTACTGTTTTAACTTGTAGCTTGAAACCACCATGAATGTAATAAAAATATTTGAAAAACATTAATAATTTGATTACATTTATTGAGATAAGGGGCTCTATTAGATTACTTTTCATTTACTTGAAATATAAATATAAAAATGTATCCAATATTTTAAACTATTATTATCGTTTGTATCCTATGTATCACCCCTAAACTCATCCTCCCTCCTTCCCGAAAAGAGTCACTGAACGAATATTTTTGGTGAACTGATTCACTTGATTCAGTTCGATGAAGCGAACGGTTTTGCCCATCACTAGAAGGTGGTGGTGGTTGTGTGGGGCGGGCATATATACAGTCTATGGGGCGGGATTGTTGGCGAAATTTACAATAATCTACTTCTTCGAATATTAATAATTTGCAGTTTCAACTTAATAAATTTGATTATTTTGTTAATTTGTTATTTTTCTTTATTTTAGCCCCAAACATGACTATTACAAATTGTTTGGAGATTTTCTACGGCTCTAAAATCATTTGTATTTTTTGTATACCAAATATCATAAATTTGATATTTCATTTCATTTGAGATTTCATATTCAGCATGTCATCCCATCTTTAACCACTTCGGAATGCAAACATTTTGTTCGTTCTTAAAGTTCCTTATTTTGTGCAATGTTAAGTTTACATATTGATTATACAAAATATATTTGGTGGACTTTCAAGGATAAGTTAAATTATTTAAAGAAAAAAAAAACGTTTCTGTTCCGTTCCTCGTAAAATTTTGTTCGTTTTCGCTTTTAGTTTCTGTTCGTTGAACCGGTTCGGAGCCAACCAAGTATATGATTTCCTGCTGTAAGTGTGCCTGCTGTGTGAATTTAGGACTGACCCCGTGTGACACATCAAACATGCTGAGTTGAATTTGTTAAACGTCTACTTATTTTTGATGTTCTAGTGTGAATGTGTAACCCACAAACATATCATTCAACAATCTGCACAACCTAGTCGGGTGCGCAAATGTTCAGTGTTGACACACTTAACATAAAGTTCAACAGCATCACTACAGAGTTTTTATGTAACTACAGAGTTTTTATGAACGATCAGAAGCAAGACCCCAATATTTAACTTCAACAAGGAAAAAAACAGTGAGATGCTAGCATCTTATTTTCTAAAGTTACAGGCCTTTGAAAAAAATGTATGATTTGTGGGGATTTGGGCAATGTCGCCCACTCATTCATTGCTGGCTCCACTCTAAGCCTTACACTTATTTGACTATTCATTTCCCAGTGTGTTTACCCTCTAATTAGTCGACTCTGATTTGAATTCATGGCAGTTAGTGTGATGCCGCAATGAATACGGATGAGGTATTATATTCATGGGAATTGCATTTATTTAGCACTTAGTGGTGTGTGTGTGTGTGTGTGTGTGTGTGTGTGTGTGCACCTACCTGGGGAATAAATGGATGAATGAGCGAGTATCGGGTCAAGGGGAAGAGAGAGAGAGAGAGAGAGAGAGAGAGAGAGAGAGAGAGAATAGCACACCGGCAGTAATATACAAGTTAAAAAATAAGTCAGAACATAGCGAAGTGACAGGCCTTACAATTTGAAATGTATGGAAACTGACCGCCAAAATCGTCTATTAGGGACGGGATGGTGATGTCAGGCTTTCACAAATTCCAACAACTCCTCCCTTGCAGACATCCATGGGAGGAGTAGCACCTCCTCACTTCAGGAGGAACGACGCTGCTCCTCCTGCCGGGTGGAGCTGGCATTGTTTACCTTGCTGCACGTTCCCGTGAGAAAGTCAGAGTGAAAGTTATTCTTTCACTGTGTTTAGTTGATAGTCTGGTGTGTGATTGTCAACGCGGGCTGTTCTGCTGGGTGTTGTATCATGTAACTCTGTCTAACTGCAACTGAAGAAAAACACAAGTCTTTATGGGTTGTGACCAGCCTTCTCCCTGGCTCCTTGCTTGGGTCCACCACTAGGAGTGGTAACAAGTGTGTTGTTTTGTAAATATTGCTGAGAGCCTGACCACGGCTTTATTAATTCTCCACAAACAGAGAGGGGGAGACAGGGCGCTGTGCATAGCAGTCGTCCGGCGGGTAGCCGTGTGTGATTCCCCGCCGGGAGGGCAGTGGGAGAGAGCGGGGGAGCTGCGCTGCTCTGGTCCGGGGCTACGAGCCCCGGGGGCATGGCTCTCGGGGTCAGTCTGCTAGGTAAAGCAATAGAGTGACACCGAAGTTCAATTATTTCATCTCCCACGTCCACCGCCTCGCTCCTTTCCCCAAGCCTGCGCATGTCTGCGTCGAATGACATCTGGGCGCAAATTCTTGCGGCGCATATCAATGCCGCATCTCTTCCCATCCAATTACATGGGATTTTCGGGATTTTCGCCACCCGTGACAAGCGGCAACAAACTCCAATGGAAAGTCACCCTGAGAGGTAAACCTGCAGTTCAGTCTGCCCCCTGGTTGATCGAGGCCCAGGCTGCTGGTGTGGCCTTGTGTCTGTCACACGCTACTCAGTGTGTGCATGTGTGTCTATGGATGTTTGTGCGCATGTTTGTGTGTCTTTGTTGAAGTGTTTGTATGAATGTTCAGGTGTGTGACTAGGTGTGTGTGTTTGTGTGTCGGTCTTTGCATGTGTGCTACGATACAGCGGTACTCTCACACCGATTTCTCCACGAGGCTCAAAACATTGCAGATCCAAACTGGTCCTTGGTGCAGAAAAGGTTGTGGACCCATGGACAATTCCATTGTGTTGCGGGCTGATCTTAAAGATGTGCTCCATACAAGCAGATTTTTGGACAGACCATCGCATGATTCTGACAAAAGTCAAAATCCATGTCGGGCCTTTAAGCTGCTAATGTGGTCAAAGAACAAGCCACTCCACTGTGCCAGGCTTTCCAGTAGCGACACTCGGAACAACTTCCGTCGCACCCTAGCTGATAAGCTGTCGAATAGTGAACAGCTGATCAGCTGTGAGTCTGGGATGGATGGCAAGTGGGAGTCTCTGAGCATCATCCTCTTTGATGCTGCAGCCCAGTCCATGGGCTTCAAACCCAAAAAACATTAGGACTGGTTCGATACGAATAATGCAGAGATCAATTCACTCCTGGATAAGATGCACAAAGCACACCGAGCCACCCTTAACAACTCTGTCTATCACAGCCCCTTAGAAAGCAATGGCAAGACCCTACAGAGCGCGCTCCCAACAGCTTTAACAGCATACAACAGGATGTGTCTGATGATCAACACCCAGAAAACAGAGATACTCTTTCAGTTGAGTTCTGGCATCTCATGCCAACCACCAACCTTTACAGCAGCAGGACAACAGCTGCTCACAGTTTCCACTTTCAAATACCTGGAGAGCAGAATATCAGACAACTGCATAATGGAGGACGAGGTCCAAAACCACCTTATACAAGCTTCAGCATCTTTTGGGCGCCTTCGGAAAAGAGTGTTCCTGAACAGTAACATCAATCTCCACACCAAAGTACTTGTATACAAAGCAGTATGCATCTCTA
This sequence comes from Bregmaceros cantori, assembly GCA_900302395.1. Taxonomy (NCBI): domain Eukaryota; kingdom Metazoa; phylum Chordata; class Actinopteri; order Gadiformes; family Bregmacerotidae; genus Bregmaceros; species Bregmaceros cantori. Next base: position 5,971 of record OMKY01060187.1, on the reverse strand, counting down.
CATCACTGTATGGATATGAGGCATGGACCATCTACAGCCACAATATCAGAAGGCTGGAGGCCTTCCACGTCAGATGTCTTCAAAAGATTCTGGGCATCACCTGGAAGGACATAGAGCCACACACAGAGGTGCTGGAAAGGGCAGGAAGCAGCAGTGTGGAGTCTATCCTGAACAAACATCAACTCAGATGGCTGGGTCATGTCATTCCAGCCACAGACGCAAAATCCTCTATGGCCAATTACACCTTGGTCAATGCAGTGCTGGTGGGCAGAAGAAGCGGTTCAAAGACGAACTGAAGACCACAATGAAGAGAGGTTCCTGCCGCAACCTCTGGCACTCTCACTGTGAACAGGCAGTAGAGAGTGTAGAATGCGAGCGCAAGTGTTTAGACGTGTTTAGGTGTGTGTCTGTGTGTGTGAGTGTTTTTTGTGTGTATTTAGTTATGTGTCTTTGTCTTGTACGTGTGTGTATGTGTGTGTGAGTGATTTTGGTGTGTGTGTGTGTGTGTGTGTGTGTGTGTTTAGGTGTATGTGTGTGTCTGTGTAAGTGTGTATGTGTCTATGTAAGTGTCTGTCTGTGCATATGTCTATGTAAGTGTGTGTGTTTGTGTCTATGTAAGTGTCTATGTACGTGTGTATGTGTCTATGTAACGGGGTGTGTTTGTGTCTATGTAAGTGTGTATGTGTCTATGTAAGTGTGTGTGTATCTATGTAAGTGTGTGTGTCTGTGTGTTGAAGGGGTCAGAGATGCTGTATGTCCCTTCGGTACATTAGCATAGCTCTTAGCATGTAATATCGATTGATCTCCTCCCTCCCTCACTCTCCCTCGCCATCACTGGCTCTCTAGTTTCTCCTCTCTCTTTATCTCATCAGTCTCTCCTTATCTTTTCTATCTTCTTCTTTCTTCCTTTCCTCCTCTATCCCTTCTTCATGTCTTCAAACCGTCTTCTTTCAGTCTCTGCTGTATTTACCACTGCCCAATTTCTCTCTCTCTCTCTCTCTCTCTCTCTCTCTCTCTTTCTCTCTCTCTCTCTCTCTCCCCCCTTTCTTACCCTCTTTATCTTTCTCTCTCCCTCCCTCCCTTTCCTCCCCTCTTTATATCTCTCTAATCCCTCACTCTCTCTCTGCTTTTGCACTCTTGCTCTCTTGCTCTCTCTTTCTTTCTCTATTTCCCTTTCTTCCCTTCCTTATCTCTCTCTCACCCCCCTCTCTCTCTGCTTTTGTGCTCCCTCTCTCCCTCCTTTTCTTTCTCTCTCTCTCTCGTCCCCCCCTCTCCCTCTCTGCTTTTGTGCTCTCTTTCTCTCTTGCTATCTCTCTCTCTCTCTCTCTCTCTCTCTCTCTCTCTCTCGCTTGCTCCCTTTCTTCCCCTCTTTATCTCTCCCTTGCTCCCCCTCTCTGTTCTTTGCTCTCTCTCTCTCCATCCCCATCTATAGCCAGTGTTTTTGTTGCGCCTGGTTGAAAAAAAAAAACAGTTTAAGGGACATTTATTTCTGTCTGATTCATCTTGGCAAACACATTCATTCAAAAAGTGTCCCAGAAGCCAGCTTTCCAAATTCAGTCCGATGTGTTCTTTATGTCATAATGAACTCTTTCAGAGCTGATAGATACATATTCTCCAGATATGATAATGAATTGAATAGCTTATAATGTAAAAAAGAGGATCTCCAACATTGCTGCCCTCGACAGCCCCAAACTCTGCTTGGAATATACTCCAAGGATTTTGAGCAATCTATTTATAGACATCTGATAATTTCACAGCTTTGGGCCAATCAGGACAACAATATCAGTTACATTTCAATAGCAATGTCCAGATTTTTTTTATTCCATCTAGAACAGCCAACAGCGCCACCTGCTGACAAAGTGTGGCATCACTCAAAACATGATCCTTTGGTGGTCCATATTGCTGGGACAGATTTCACACACATATTGACATTCTGCTGACAACAGAGAACAATATTTGATCATCTACATGCTGGACACCACTATTAAGAATGTCATTGCGACTTAATGTAGGATCATCTTCTTCCTCTTCTTCCCTGTCTCTACGTGATTGTGATTGTCTCCCGACAATAAAGGAGCATATTGCCAGTTTTCTTATTTCCACCGACCTCTACAATCCAAGATTTGAGTCACCCCGATCGCTGTACCAAAAACAGAACAACATTCTGATTTTTCACTCAGGTCATAATATAAGTTGATTATGTGTTTGAGTTTATGTTCAATACTGTACATACTGTGCTGTTTGCATGTGACCTGGACATCAAACAGACAGATGGGAGAAGGAGATCAAATACAGACGTACAGTCGTTCCGGGCTCGATCCTGACTGGAGTATACGCCCCCGTGCCCTTTCAACTATCCCCTCAGAGGTCTCTCGCTGCAATGCCGATAACTTCCCAGCAGGATGTCAATTATATTCACACCGATACAGATCACACACAACGTTGCAGGCCCACCACAGCTGTGACACACACACACGGCCGACACACGTACACACACACACACACACGAGGCCGACACACACAGACTATTATAGCTCGACGCTGGACAGCTGCTGCGAAGTCTCATGTGGTGAGTATGCACACCTGCGTCACTTTTGATGCCGCGATACTGCGGACTTGCTGTTTGGCAAGGATCCCTCCAACCCCCCCGCCGCGCTCGTCACGTGTATGCAAGGAGCGGCAGCCTCGTTAGTTGAATTTCCGCTCGGCCTGTGACGCAGCATGATCTTGTGACGCGTATTTTGTGAATTCACGGGTCAGCATAATAGCTGCACTGGGAAGCTTTTTCCATGTTTACTGTTAGGAACCGCCCCTAGTGTCCACTAGAGGGTGGTGTTACTTGGTCTAAGTCCTGGCTTCTAAGCTGCTGGCTAATTGCCTGCAGCAGAGTGCAGCAGGTGTCCGTTGCTTAGTAAGATCCCTGTGCAGACCTATATAAGGAAGTAGCAGTCCTTTGTCTGTGCGGGTTCATTGACGTATGAACCGCCACTCTGTTGGTTGCTGGGTGTCCCTGCCTTGTCTTGCTAACTTGTTGATTGCTGTATCTTCAAGTTTGCAATGTCTGCTCTAGTTTAAGTCATGTTTGAATCCTGCCTATCTTGCTAGCTTGCTGATTGTAGTATCAACAAGTTTGCATAGACAGCCTGTTTTTGTGTTTTGACATGTGTTGGTTCCTGCCATTGTTACAAGCACATGTTTCTGCCTACTTAGAGTGTTGATATTCCATTCACCTCTAGAGGCCGCTCTAGTTCCCTGCCCTGTTACCTGTACATGTTTATGCCTGTTTCCAGTTGGTGCTTAGTGCACTTCTGTTTTTTTTCCTGTTAACCTGTTGGTGCTAAGTGCATCTCTGCCATGCCTGTTACCCTGTTAGCTCTGTATCCTGTTCTTAGGTAATTCATGTCTGCCTGTTCCTTGTCAGTATGTTTTAGAGTCGTTTAGAAACGGCCCGGCTGGTCAAATGACTAACCCCAGCTAACTGCAGCTAATTCCTATAGTCTGCATATCTGTGATAACATCTGTTCTGATACCAGTCGAAAGTTAAAAACTAGTTTCTATTCATCCCTGTTCTAGGTGAGCTTGTAATTAATTACATGGCCCATAGCTATCAAGTATATTCCCTAGTCTTGCCCTTTATCCGTGTCCATGTCTGCATCTGTAAAACCCAGTTTAACTGGCACTGTGTGCCGGTCCGTAACAGGGGCCTTGGTTTCTCGATCTCTCTCTGGCTGTAGTCGCGAAGCGTGACACTTTTGCTGGATACCCCAGGAAAAATCTCAAAATAAATGAATACAGCTGTCTCTCCTCCCACAAGCCTGCTCTGTCCGCCTGTTCTTCTGTCTTCATTTTCTATGTCTCTAATTAAACTGAAGTGAAGTGAATTTGAACATTGCCAATGATGATGGCAGAGTCGAAAAAATATATATATTTAGAAATAAGAGTTAGAGAGAGGGAGAGATCATTAAGATTAACATGAAGGTCACCTTAATCAGTGCAGTTTTAGTAATGTGAAAACCACTACTTCTGCAATCCTGATTAGAATTTTTCTAAGAGTTGTTTTTTTGCCGTTGGTCACAGAGTACCTTGGCCACAACTGCTCTCACGAACCTTGAACAGGAAGGGTCAATTAGAGATGAGATTAGCAAGGACCTTTGGGCCAAGTGTGGGTTTATGTGAGGGGAAGTTACTGATATATATATATATATTTTTTTTATTTCAGGTTTTATTCTATTACGTTTTGATATTTGTCTTAACTTTTGTGGTCCTAAAGTATCCTTGAGGTTCTGAAAAATGTATTATTATCATTATTATTATTGTGATTCCATTATTATTATTGTGTGTGAGTCCACAAGAGAACTTTTCCGAGTAGAGCTGATTCGGATTCTGAAGAGACATAAAATGAGGATAAACCCGGGCTTTGAAACAATATTTTTTCCCATTCAGCTCGTTATGAACACAAACAGAATTATAACGTTGCCGGTTATGAGTTGCGCCAATAAATTGACGTTCTCAAACTGCTTGGAACAAAAAACTATTGTTCCCGGAAAGGTTAACTATGTTCCTGTCAGCTGAAACACCGCCTGGCACACGTTGTGCCATGCGGGGCACTCGGCGGCGTGGTAGGGGCAGGGGACTGAGAAGGGAAGGTGCACTGCAACAGAGACTGGCGGAACAGCGGACTCCTAAGGGACAGGCCGTGCCGAAACAAATTAAAACTGATATGAACAGGTTACCATTATTTTAGTGTTCCAGAACATAAAAAAATAATAACTTTTCTGCTTTTGTTTCTGTTCCCTGGAAAATATAAAAAGTTCCTGATTTTCGTTTTCGTTTCTTGAACCAGTTCAAAGCCGTGGCATGAACCCACTAACTGTCAAATTAGTTTGGGTCTTCCACAAATTAGTTATTGCAGAGGGTGGTCAGCGCACCACCTTTTCTCCCTCCTCCCCTCGGGAAGGCACTACCGTGCCCAGACCTCTAGACTGAAAAACAGTTTCTTCCCTCAAGCAGTGATGCTTCTGAATGCATGCCTTGATTTGAATTGCCTTGCCTGATATGACGTCTTATATATGGACTCTATGCCGGAGCCACTTTATACCTTATGTGTTTTTTGTTGCTTTTGCTATTTCTTATGTTATTGACGTATTGAAAATATGTCCTGTTGATCCTGAGAGAGTTGTTGTGTGCCCAACTAAAATTCCCTGTGTATGTACTTGTATATGCAATATGCAGAGATGGGCAGTAACGCATTACATTTACTCCGTTACAATATTTTTGTGTACTTTTTTTACTTTTGCTTGCTGAAATCAACAAGCATTCAATTACATTTTGAAAAGAGAATTTGTCCTATTTTTTTAAACTGAAAGTTACTCAGTACTTTCGCTACTTAAGTAACTTTTGGAGTACTTTTTTACTTATACTTGAGTAGCTATTTGGATGACTACTTTTTACTTTTACTTTAGTAAAATTTGCTGAGGTAACAATATTTTTACTTAGGTAATTTCTATGGCTACTCTGCCCATATCGGACAATATGGCAAATTCAAATGAATCTAGAATCTTGAAATGGTTCCATTCAGTTCTGACCAGGGCTTTGAACCGGTTCAAGGAACGAAAACGAAAACCGGGAACTTTTAGTATTTTCCAGGGAACAGAAACGAAACCGGAAACGTTATTATTTTTTATGTTCCGGAACAGGAACACTTATTTAAAAATAATGGTAACCGGTTAATACCGGTTTTATTTTCCTCAAAGGAGTGCACTTTGTGATAACTTCAGAAGTAAAACAAGAGTATTTATAAAATCTACGATCCGGCAGTGAAGTACGAATCCTTGTGGGACTCTCTGCAGCGCGTCGTTGTGGGTTCGCCCCGGCACGCAACGAGACCTTGGCTGTAGAGATCGGAAGAGCGTCGTGTAGGGAAAGAGTGTAGATCTCGGTGGTCGCCGTATCATTACAAAAAAAAAAACCA